>JABGLY010000343.1:0-84274 GCA_013623525.1 Fusarium dimerum | reverse complement strand
TACCAGTTTTGGAGCTCTGACCAATTAAATTGCGAATTTCAAAAAAAAAAAAAGGGGGGGGGGGACTGATGTTTTTCGCATTGCCTTTTCCATATGCGAATAGACTTGCACTCGCTGACGAGTATTATATAGCGAGTGCCGCATCTTGACATGTCATGGAGAAAAGATATATACCAAGACTTATAGTAGATACGATATGGTGGTGCTTCCTTGGCTATGCTGTTCTCGTTGTGAAGTTTTGATCTTATCGTGGTTTGTCGACGGACAATTTGTTCTTCACTTTGCACGTTGACCATCTACGGTTAGACCCGTCGATTGGCTTCTGTAGTAGATAATTGTACAAACCAATAAGAATTGCAGTAGTGTGGGATGAGAGTTGAGCGAGCAAGTGGCACAGCACCAGCACCACGGCAATCCCGTCGGCTACATTTAAGCATGCTGCAACCACCCCCATGAAACTCATCGATACCTACTCCTCTAATAACCCCAGTCGCAGGAGCTAACCACTGTAGTAAATCGACAGGCACACAGGTGTGGCATGATATGGATATGACATGTCGTATGCTACAGCATGACAAGCTTTTGCCGAGGCTGGCAAGGGATATAAGATTGATATCTAGTATCGTAGCTTAGTCTTTTCTTTTCTGAATGTTGGTACAGCACCCTGGTCTTTTACATGTGCATTCAAAGTCTGGCCCCAAATCCCTGTCTAGCCTTGTCTTTCTATTCTACTATCGGCAGCTGCGAGGTTGACCCTGGAAGATACACGAGTTATTAACTACGAGAGTACACTTCGGTTAAATAGAACGCTTGCCTCATTAATATGAAGATCAGCGAATGACCAAAAGACCGCGGTATCCGCCAGAAAGAAGTCAGAGCCGCAGGCTAGGGTAAGCATGTTATTTTTGCAAAAGACTCGCCTAGAACGCTGGTATCTTCGTTGAGTCTCATAAAGCACATTAGCATAGGGATCTCTAATTAGGTATTTGCTATCCGTGAAAAGTCGCCGGAATACCGTGGCAAACTTGTATGATCGATTTTGAAATTCCGTTGGCCAGATTTGCCGACCCGGTCTGTACTGATAGACCTCTGTAGAGCTCCTCCATGACACGAATTGGGTTCTCCCCAGGGACAAGGATGCCGATTGCCTCAACGTGTATGTCGCCATTGAACCCGTTCTCAAACCATTGCTTCCTTTCACCCTCGTTCTTAATTCGATCCAGCCGTAATGGCTTATAGGATCTGACACAGTCCGCCGGAGTAGGCAGCTGGCGAACTACATCATGAGTTGCATAATTGATATATGCCCACAAGAAGCTGGCTCCATTAAGCAAACACAGAGGTTCCCATAGAGTTACGTGCTTCCGTGAGTGTAGGATACTGAATAGCATAGCAGCATGCCAGAGACATTTACGAATGATGAACTTGTCACCATTCAGCCATAGTCTTAAGTCGTGTTCAGCTCTGCTGATCATTTCCTGATTAGCCTGCCACCCAGTCAATGCGTAGAGTCCTTGGAGGCGAAGATGGCGAATTATGCTGACTTCATGATATATACAAACCTGCAAGGCGTACAGGTCATCAGTAAGTGAACCAAGTGTCGACGGCTGGACGAGGTCAAAGTCTTTGTCCATGCCCTCGATGCGGTTTTGTAGGAGCAGAGGTGCGCCCGGTCTATAGGGTTGTGTCGATTGAGATTGTTGAAATCGCTCAGTTAGCCACGACCTGCTTTTTGAAGTTTCCTTTGTTTCTTCCGTCGACAATGTCACCATCAACATAATTCGAAGGAACCCATTGTTTTCACAAACAAATGTATGCAACAAACTCACGTCAAGTATGACGTCTCTGAGTGTCTGCTCTGGTTTTAGGCCTACAAAGAAACATTCCAATCAGTAAGCTATGTATACGGTACAACAGCCCTGGGGCTTAATCTACTACCTGGTAATTCTTGGAGGACTGAACACCATGATGTCTGGTCTACGGCATGCCACAGGCTAGTCTCGTCAGGTAGAGGCACATCAAGATCCTCGGGACTTAGGAGGGGGCGAATGCCGAGGAAGACCTGGGTCAGGCATTCAAAGCCTAGTTGCAAGTTAGCCACCATAACTATGTTCAAATATCAAGTACCCCTCAGCACCTACACCAGACACTGTAGACAAACCATTTGTCACTCTGAACCCTGACCCAGGTCTCCCATTGTGTTGTTTTCATCGATGATCGAGTGTTTCCATTACGAAGGTGAACCATCGTAGCGAGCCGGCTCTGACATAACGTTACTAGGATACTTCTTTCTAGGCGCACGTATGTCAATCCGACTTGAGATCCCGCAAACGCTACTGAAATATGCTGTAGTAACACACTCTGGCAAGATTCCAGATCTGCGTCTCCCACAAGTCTTGGTAACTAGCCTGGATTAACTTCATCTGCTGGTGCTCGGAGCAACAAGTCACTCACATTACTCTGGATAACGTCCCGATGAAAGCTCATCATGGCAATCCTGTACTCATCCGAATCATCGGCTTCAATATATCTTGAGCCAATAGCAGCTATTCCCACATACAACACCCAAGAGGTCCCGAGCCGTGAAAGTGTGGAAATGTGAATGAAAGGCCAGGTGAAGTGGAAGTGCTCAAAGTACAACTGTACAAAAGCGTTGAATACTGTCAAGGGTATGAAGTTACGCGTTGATATACCATCTAGTTGATGGTGTGGATAAATGTGCTTGAAAAAGTCAAGAGCTTTTGTGTGAGCTTGTTCAACCGCCGCAGGCAACACGTGAGAGTAGACGCGACTACAGATGGTCTGAAGCTTTTCAGACTGTAACGGTGGGAACGAGTATGACGTTGGCCTATTGCCATTATATGATACCTGAGGGGGAGTTTGGATTGGCCCATCCGCGTTATGAGTTGCCTGCTCAGTTGGCGCTGCATCAGAGCTTTGTCGAGTAGTGACCGACGAAGAGTCTGGGAGGTGAGAAGGGAACTCAAATGCAAAGAAAGGTAGCCCTGTGAGGTCGTTGGGTACGAATGGGTCAACTTCTAGGTGGAAGAATGACTCCGAGGCCACAGAAGGATCGAAGACCTCTGCAACTTCCTGCGTGAGAGAATCTGTATGATTCACAGATGGATCTGAAGGTAGGACAGTATCCTTTCTTAAGCCTGATGGATAAGAATTTTCAGGATCCTCTGTTATCTGATGACTCTCGATGGGTTGTGATGCTATGTCATTGTGCCCTAGCCCAGATAATGATGAAGTTTCAGGGGTCTGTCCAGATATAGGGTGGGAGACTTCTCTTCTAGTGATGGAGTGAGATAGTGGCGGAAGGGGATGTGATCTCCCTTGATCTTGATGAGTCTTCCCACGCCGCTGAGCATAAACGCACTGTATCCTTCTTTTTTGACAACGACTGCAGGGTTCATCGCCATCGCAAGACTGTTTAGACTTGGCACAGCCTGTACATGCTGCGAGTTTGCCCCTTGATTTTGTGACTGAGTCCTCATAGCTTTGCACGGCACTCTGGCCATGCATGGACAGATGTCGACGTAGGGTGTCCCTGCATGGTAATTAGTATCTTACTCTATAACGTTATCTTGCCAGCTGCAGTGATAATCCTGGCAGACGGCGATGACAAGCTGAGGGTATTGAATTGGAACAGGTTCGCCTACCTTCTCGGAAAGGACTTGCTGCACTCAGGGCATTGAAAAGGCCGAAGGCCAGTGTGACGTTGGACATGACGTTGCAAATGCTCTTGTCGCGTGAAACTGCGGGTGCAGTAGGGACAAGAAAACGCGAGGCTGAACTCGGAGTCCATACTTCTATTATCGACAGAGTGACGAGAAACATATGCTCTGCTCTTTCAACAGTACGTATTGCCAAACGGAGTCCAGGTTAGAGAAGCGAGAGGGGAATGATTCATGTCGGTCGAGGAGGCGGGGCCGCTCCGTCGATTTTGTATCTGGGGAGGAGACGGTTTAAAACGCGGGGTAACAGGGATGGCGACACGAAGGAATGTTTTGATCTTTAGTTGAATGACGGATATTGATTGGGAATAGCAGAGCATCAACATGTAAGCAAGTATGATAGATTGGTCATTCATCCACGGTATTTGGATCTACTGAGCACATTTGAATTCCAAGACGTCGACAGACTAACGACTTAACTCCCACCTATGCATTTTCAATCAAACACTCTGTAGGACTGTCCCGGAACCAAGTCATGCACCCTCGACCTAGTCTCACTTTCGATGGCCTCTGTTGCGGCTGCTGTATTAACACTATATGGCTTAACCAGGCTTCATGTTGAGTCAGTCACCATCATCAGTCTTGGACGCCTGAAAAACATACCTCTGATCATGCAGACACCAGATGAGCTTCTTTGGCTCACCAATCCACTTTGTCTTCTTGACCAAAAACTCAGCAGCCGTCCCGTCAAAAGGCCGGCCATTGAGGTTTGCCCGACCAGCGACAGCGATTATAGCAACGTCAGGCTGTGGTTGTAACTCCTTCAGAATGCCTTCGTATCCTCCAAGGTGCGCAGACCACAGGAGAGTCTTGCCCTCAGCTAAGATGTTAAACATGAGCTGTCCACCATCAAAGTGAGAAAATTTGTTCTTCTCTCTATCGTTGACGTAGTCAATGAACGCCTGTGTGTCTTCGTCTATCTGGTTCTTAGGGATGAGATCTCCAAGACGAAGAAGACCATGTTTCATGCCTATGGTAATGTTGAGGGTGCAGAAATAATCACTTGAGGCGCCGGTATAACTCACGCCCGTGTCTATCAGATCAGGGTGATTCTCGGGCATGAACGTGTGCAGTGAAGGCCACACGTGCACAGACGCCACTGCAAGTGACGAGTGAGGCGATTTTGGGGCTTTGGGTGGGCGCTGTTCAAGTCCTACCAAACCCATGGCCGCCTTGTCCCGGATCTCCCTCGTGAATAGAGGAATCCTCTCCCCTCCCGCGACAGGGACAAGCTGTTCCTCAGGGACACCTGCCTCTCTCATGACGTTGATTGCTTCTCCGTTGGCGATGATCATAGCTCCAGTCTTTCTGGCAATGATATCTGCCCCAGGGAGACTACACCTCGTATCAGCTATGCTGCAAAAGCAAAATCAGAGAGAAAGGGCGTGACTGTACTGGTCAAAATGGGCGTGGGAGATAAAAATGTAGTCAGCTTCTGTCACATCTCTCAACTCGAGATATCGTGGCATTCTTGCTGGCTTGTCGAGCCACGTGTCGAGGAAAATTGTAAGACCGCTTGTCTTTAGTCGGTACGTCGTCGCCCCTGGTTATGTTATCCCTCATTACGCAAAGGAGGATCGTTGGGTGACCTACCAAACCATTCGATTGTTGATTCCATACTGTTTAGTTACTGCGATGACCGTCTATGCAGCTATTGAAGTTTCTTCTTCTTCCTACCGTTACCGGACGATGGAAGATGAGGAGAATTTGAGCTTGGATCAAGGCTTTCATGTCTTGGTTATGCTTCGCGGTTCCCCGCCGCATTTTAACCCTGTCTTAGGTGAACGAAGGAATAGCATTTAAACAGATGCTTACCCACCACCAACTCTCATCTTCAGTCAGGAGAAGAAGATTCTTGAGCTCTAAGAGCATACCTAGAAGCGGTCTTGTTTGTCATTCAGCATGGCCCCATTCAAAGTCATTATCGTCGGCGCTGGCCTCAGCGGAAGCCTTCTCGCTAACGGGCTTGTGCGAAATGACATTGATGTTGCTGTCTATGAACGACTTGAAAAGGACACAAAGCGAGAAGGGTACCAGATCAGGATAGGAGGTAATACACTGACTGGATTCCGCACATGTCTCGACAAGAGTCAAGTTGATGCCATCTTGTCGAAATTCGGAAAGTCCGGAGGGAAGATATCTTCTGCTCCGGTGATCTATCACAGAGACTTCAACCAGCTTCTAGATCTTACAAAGTTTCCGGTCTACAGCAAATCGGCCCCCATCAACCGTGTCACCCTTCGTGACGCGCTGGCCAACCCTGTGGAGGAGGCAGGTAAGTTGCAGTACAGCAAACAGTTTGAGCGTTATGAGATCATCAAAAAAGATGAGAAAGAATTAGTCCGAGTTTGGTTCAATGATGGCTCCTCGGATACTGGTGACGTTTTGATCGGAGCTGATGGAAGCCATTCCAAAGTATGTTCTGACAGCTTCAGTATCTGGTTGATGCAGCACTAACTACTTGATAGATCAACAAACAGCTTGGGCTGGGTAATATCAAGCAGGTTGATACCCATACTGCATTTGTTGTTAAGACAGATCTTCCCACATCCAGATACCTGGAAATGACACCAGAGCTTCATCAAACACCCATTATGACGATAGCAGACAATAAGCAAATGTATTTCTGCGGTAGGAGGCAAAGTAAACAGCAAGTCTAGAATGATAAAAGCTGATGATGAATAGCATACCTCCCGGATCGCCAGACCCAGGAGACTGGTGATAACAAGTCTGGAATTTATTTCGACGATACTATGTCATCCTGCATGTTTGGCTACTTTGTGCCAACCAGCTCTATCCCCGAGGGACTGACATCCAAGTCGTCTGAGGAGAAGTGGGAGTTTTGTCGCAAGACCGTTGCAGACTGGGCTTCGCCATTGTAAGCGTCCACCTCACACTTCATCTACTGATACTCCATTTAACAACTTTATTAGTCATGAGATTTTGGATCTCATCAAAGGGGCAAGCGTCTATTGTTATGTGCCCCGAGTGGGTGTGCAACCACCTGTCAACTGGAGAGAGAAGGTGCGCGACAACCAAGACGAAACACGCGCTCATCCACGTGTCTGGCTTATCGGTGATGCTATCCATCCCATGCTTCCATCACGGTAAGATGCTACGTTTACATCTATAGGTGGTCTCGCCGCTAACAATGAACAGTGGTATGGGTGGTAACCAAGCACTGCGCGATACAGCGACTATGTTCCCGCTTCTAGTCGACCTGGCTGAATCTGCAAAGATGGGAAATGGCCCTACAGAGGAACAGATTAAAAAGTCGCTACGTGCTTACGAGGAAGAGATGATCCCGAGAGCATTTAACTGGGTCAAGAAGAGTGGTGGTACAGCTACTGTGGTAATGTGTCTATGGTATTTACCCAATGCTGAGTATTTGCTAACAAGGTCAACAGGCTTTGGACACTGACAAGTTCTATGTGAGGCTTGGGTTTCGTCTTGTCATAACTCCCCTGATGATTGCATTCTACTGGGCATCCAGGTTTGCTGGGCTCTTCCGTCGCAGCCCGCCTGTCGATGATGCTCCTGAGTTTAGGGATTGATTCAAGCTCAGCCGAACTGCGGTGGTGTGTCTGTTGTCATCGATGGTTCGTTTATGCCTCAGCTTTGTAGGCTTGCGTGTTTCTGTGTGACCTGTGCGTAAGTAGTGATTGATCAAATGTATATGGGATGGAGAAACAAATTCATATTGTCGTTCCAAAGACATATTTGTGTTTACACAGGCGGCCAGTTGTGCCGTGCAACTCGATGATGTTGCAGTCCTCTCTGCGGTGTCTCAAACTGACTAGTATCGGACATTAGATCAACCACTACGGCTCGCCCAGCAATTTCTACCCGAGAAGACAATTCATTCTCCTGGGTAAGTTTAGTACCTTGAGATACTTATACTTGTACCCGATAAACAATTGGAGAAGCTCTTGGTAAGTTATGCATTGCACATGTTAACTATAACTTTATACTTAGCCACGCCGAGAATTACATATATTTATTCCATGCTTCGTGCTCCTCTCCAATGTTTTCATTCTCCTTGTTATTCGTGCTCTTCATACAATTCCTTTTGAAAATCTATACCCCAACCAAAAGTGTAGATACATTGACGGTGTCAACTACAACACCACTACGACCACAATATCACGACGATATAACCATCGGTGCCAAAAATGGATTTGCCGCAGTCATCCGGTAGGTTTAATTATGGAGAAAATCAGACACTTAGAGTATCTAATAATTGTATCATCATAGTCTATCCTCATGATCTTCGGCCTATCATCATTTCCGGGCCCTCCGGTGTGGGAAAAGGCACTTTGATTCAAAAACTGCAGGCCTCACATCCTGATAAGTTCTCTACGACTGTGTCACACACTACACGCAGCCCACGCCCTGGTGAAACCGAAGGGGTTTCCTACTTTTTCGTTTCTCCAGCCCGATTCTCAAATCTCGTGGCCCAAAATGCCTTTGTTGAACACACCACCTTCAGTGGCCATAGTTATGGCACAAGTAAGGAGGAGCTTGCCAGCCAGCTGGACAAGGGACTGGTTTCCCTGCTAGATATCGATATCGAAGGGGCCAAGAGCCTCAGAGCCTCCAGGGATCTGGATGCGCGGTACGTCTTCATCAAGCCACCAAGCTTTGAGGTACTTGAATCACGACTTCGCGCCCGAGGAACGGAAGATGAAGTCAGCATTCAGTACCGCCTGGAAAAAGCACAAGACGAGATAGCGTATGCTGAGATGTCTGGATATCACAAAATCATCATAAATGAGAAAGTAGACGAAGCTCTCACTGAGCTGAGAAACTTCGCCTTTTCCTAGATAAGAAAAACACTGCATTGAGATCAACATAGATACTCTATCACTTTTCCATATCTATACTCACTAAAACTGAGCCTCAACTCGCCAGCGTGCCATTCACAACTGGCACCAACATATTGGAACCAAGCGTGCATATCTGGGACGAATTCTTGAACTCTCATGAATATGACATCCAAATATAATTTCACCCCCCTCATGGAAGACCGAGCAGATGACACTAGAATTTATAGGTAAGTAATACTAAAAGCTAGCGACTTGGACTTATCCCAGTCACTCTCCTTGTCGGCCATTAAGGAACTCTGAAATTACCTTCTAGGGAATGACTTGTTGCACTCGTGACAACGGAAAGGTCGGAGGCCGGTGTGCCGTTGAACATGACGTTGCAAATGCTCCTGTCGAACGAACCTGCGACTGCAGTGGGGACAAGGGAATTGAGAACTGCCGTTGGAGTCCATGTTTCGATTAACGGACAACACCACAACGCGGGATGTCTGTAGAGCGGCATATGCCGCCGGGAAGAATTTGGATCAGAGAAACAGAGAAGAAAAGATGCATGCATTAGGAGGAGGAGGAGGAGGCGGGGCCGCTCCGACGATTTCTAGATCTGGGGAAGATCAGACCAAAACGCGGGGTAAACAGACATTAATTAGCTAGCCTAGCCATATAAGAAAATCTCTCCATCTTCAAATGAAGGAAGAACTGTGAGGCATATCGAGCTATTGGTCAGAGCAGACTGCGAGTAAGAGATGCCGATGCTGTCAAGGGTTGCTCACTCTCCAGCGGTCGGGCCCCGCCTCCCACATCTACCATCTGGACCTACAATATTGCATATCATGGACTTGGGTCATTGCTTTAGGTGGTTCTTGACGGGATTAACTATAAATTGACCCTGATCGTTGTCTGGCCTGAACCTTTCTTTAAAGCATTGCCTTTTTTCGACATCCCCAGCCAAAACCAACGGCTTTTACCTTATCAAACGCCCATATCTTGTCCTCTCGCTTGCTCTTCCAAAAATGAGTCTTCCACAGCACACCTGGCGCCCTGGGAAACGTGTCGCTGTCATTGGAGGTGGCCCCGGAGGCGTCTCTACAGGCCTCGCCTTCTTGAAAAGGGGATATGATGTGCGCATATTCGAGAAACAACCTGTCTGTAAGGCTCTCGGCGGCGGAGTCTTACTCTGTGTACCTGTTTTGGCGATCCTGCGTTCCTATGGCATGGATGTAGATGAACTGGGCTCTTACACCGTCACATACTTCAAAAACCACAAGGGTCAAGAACGAGTAAAGCTCCCGTTCAATCCAGAGATCGAAGGACTAATGGGCATTAAAGGATGGCATTATGGGGTTTTGCGAGCTTCTGCCTTCAGAAAAATGCTTGAGCTTCTCCCTGACGGCATTCTTCAACAGGGCTATGAGTTCAAGTCGTACACAGAACGCGGTGATGAAGTTGAGGTCGAATTCGAGAACGGCACGGTACTCACAGCAGACATACTTGTCGGCGCCGATGGTGTTCGCTCAGGCGTTTCTAGACAGGCTTTTGGCGACCCCAAGCTTTTCCACGTCGGTATCCGTGTATGGCTTGCCTGGTGCGATTCTGTCCCCCCCGGGATTGAACCGAACCAGGGTTACATCTCCCACGACTGGCAGCGCCAAGCCAGCTTCTTTCCTATGCGCCATGATGGGAAGCCGGGTTATGAATGGTGGATAGTTGAGCCTTCGTATGAGGGAAAACCTTTCCCTGAGAAGCCCACCGACATCAAGGCGTACATCTCAGACATCATCAAAGACTGGGCTGATCCCATGCCCAAGTTCCTCGAGGCCACTGATTTCGAGAACAACATTTTCCGCTGGGAAATATACAACCGGCCTTCCCTGAAAAAATGGTCCAAGGGACGAGTTGTCTGCGTTGGCGATGCTGTTCACCCAGTCTCGCCGTATGCTGCTTACGGCATGGGTATGGCAATCGAGGATGGTTATTATCTCGCTCGCTCTCTTGACGGTGTCGATCTTCGCAATTCCCATGAGGTTCGCGCAGGCTTTGAAATTTACGAGAAAGAACGGGTTGAGTACGTTAACCACAACGTGGAATTTGCTCGCTTCCTTGGCAGGGTGTTCCATGGACTTCCTTACCCATTAGCCGTGGTTCGAGATCTTGTATTTGACAAAACCCCGTTTTTGAAAAAGTACATGGCTAGGAATTACTTAGAAGCAGCTGAGAAGGAGACGATGAAGTTGCAAGAGCTCTTTGTTGCGAAGGGTACTCTGGCTTCAACATAAACTGACAACCTCCGTCATGAAGCCAAGAGAGAGACTGCGGGGTTTCAGATCTTATCAAAGGAGATATATATATATATATATACACGAGACGTTTGTATAACGCTTTAGTCCACGGACTTGTGCATCTGTTCGGTCAGTTTTGAGATCCTGTAGCAGAGTTCTAACATTGGATTATGCCGGCGTAGGGTGGTAGACACCTTGAATGATAGTGGAAGAACTTGAAGATATGTTGAGTCAGCAGGCACAGACGTCCATAGTTGGAGCTACCGTGTCAAGTTTTGTAATTTGATATTCCGTTTGCCTCATACAATCCCAGTGTTACTGATGACTGTCTATCAAGAACTTGATTGCACCTTGTATAGTATTGCACTCTGCAACCCTGCCAGCATAGAACCTAGAATAGACTATGACTAATTGTATCCTGGAGGACATACCCGTCACATCCCGGGGAATCAAAAGCTAATAACTAGCAAACAACTTCAAAGACCCCAGCAAAGGAGTTTCTACCCCAGGCATGATGGAAGTTGGTAGGGCACTTTCTAGGCCGTATTGATAACAAACAGGTCAGAAAGCAAGAGAATTATATTTTCGACATTTGGTACTATTCTGAACAAAGCAGATCAATTTGTCTATCACACACCATATGTCACGACGCTACAGTCTTTGCCTACTACTCAACACTCGTCATGACGTTCACGGGTAAGTAACACTGAATGTTGGCGACACCGACCTATCCCAGTCACTCTCCTTCTTCTCATCCCCAAAGATTCTCAGTGCTCTATAAGAGACCTTATATGATCCAGCAGGTGCGTAGCTTCCATCTGCAAGCTTCCCTGTCCATGTAACCGAGGCCTTACCCCTAGGGTTCCATAGCATAGGGAAACCTGCTGGTGCCCCAATACTCTCAGACGTGGAATTGCTTGAAACGGGGATAAGTTCAGCGAGGAGTTTCGCTGAACCGAGAGCAAGGTTCCATGCCAGGGCAGGAGAAGGTGACTCTTTAGTAGCATTCTGCCCCTGCACAGGAAGGACGAAGCTGGCGTTGGCCGGGAGAGGATGAAGGTCCTCATCGTTGGATTTGCTAATCCAAGTATCCCCGGAGTCGAGCACGCGAGAGCTGTGAAGAGAGCCCACAAGTCCCTGGTATGGAAGCGAGAGAGAGCTGCCGTCTGACCCATTCACGGCAATGTAACCGGACCAAAGAGCGAGGCGCTGGGCATCAAGACCTTGAGGAGGAGTCGGCATCACCTCGATTGTGATGCTTTCGCCGGCACCAATGCTAAGCTTGGACTCGCTGAAACTCAAGGTAGCATGTTCATCAACAACATCATTAGGGAAAGTCTCCACATAGATACTGCCTTTGGCAAGCGAGTATACGCTCTTTGTTGGTACGTGTGAAACACTCAGGCCGACATCCTGGTCACCAGTGTTGTGGATAGTGAAGTTGAGCACCTCGGCTAGGTGATCTGTGTCGTTGAATGACAGACTTGAAGTGCTCAACAACAAGGTAGAGTACGCGGCGTCGTAGGCCTGAATGATGCCACCGCCCTGTTGAGGAACAGGAGCAAGGTAGTCAGAGAATCCAGTGCCGTCATTGAAAAGCTGAGGGTTTGAAGTTGAAGATAAGATATTCTCAATCAAAGCAGGGTCAAGTGTTCCGCGAACCTCGGCGATAAGAGCGATAACAGCAGCTACCAACGGGCATGCCATGGAGGTTCCCGAAAGGACAGCATAGCTGCCTTTCTTAGTAGGATAGGTCGATAGAATGCCCCCTCCAGGAGAACCAAACTGAGGCTTGACGTCCATTTCCCAGGTTGGACCCCACGAGGAAAAGGTGCTCACGGCACCTCCAGTAACAGTGTTTTTGCTCTGTTCGACAATGATCTCCCCGTTCGAGCCGTCAGACATGTGGAGAGTAACCTCCGACCCTTGCTTCAAAAGACCTATCCACTTAGCACCTACTGAAGCGGGAACCATACCAGCGGCGAGGATTCCGTCAACGGATGACACATCTATCGCTGTAGCACCACCAACGTTGTTGTAGACCAGGAGATACTTTGCACCCGCATTGGCTGCGTTCTGTGCCTTCTGAACGAAAGTACATGTTCCGCGACGGACCAAGACAATGTAGCCGCTGAGATCAGGCGTATCAGATGGATAGGGGTCACAGCCGCCGTCGGGAATCGAAGTATCGTAGCTCTGGGCCCAGAGAGGGAGTGTCACATCTCCCCAAGCAGAGGGACTTCCGAAAGTTATCCCAAACTTGATCTTGTCACTACTGCCGTTGACAGTATAGTGCGATATGTTGAGGAGGGAAACAGAGTCACTGTTATCGTATGAAGCGATAGCCATGACCTTGTTGCCGTTTGCTGCTGTGCTAGCATAGAACATGCCGACATCGCCGGAGTTGCCAGCTGACACGGTGCAGGGGACTCCCTTTTCAACAATCCGGGAAACGGCAGCAGCCCAAGGTTCGGCGGACCATCCACTGGGACCTCCAATAGATGCAGTGATGATATCAGCACCATCTTGGAACGCCTTATTGAAAGCAGCAATAAGCACATCGTTACCTGCCTCTCCCGCGCAGCCGAATACCCTGTACGCACCAAGAATCACACCAGGAGCAGCTCCAGTGAAGCCATAGTCGTTTTCTTGGGCGGCAATGGTACCGGCAACGTGCGTGCCATGACCTCCGCAGTCCATAGGGTCGTCGTCAGGGTAGACGGCGTTATAGCCATTGTAATCATCTCCAACGAGATCTGTGCCAAAGGACACTAGGCAGTCAGGTCCAAAGCAGCCACCCAAAGCAGGGTGCTTGTAGTCAATCTAATAAAGGATGTTAGTCATGGCTCAGGTAGTGGTCTCCGAAAACTTACCCCAGTGTCAATAACAGCAACCTTGATGCCAGTTCCAGTAATTCCTTTCTCCCGTAGCTTATCAACTTGAGTCATGACGTGGGGTGAGAAGGTGTCAACACTATCATTGATACCCCGCTTCATCAGAGAGGGCTTCATGCCAGGTTGCGCTGTCCACTCGACTTTCGGAGTGGGAATGCCATAAACTTTGACAGGCCACACGTTCTTCACGGCCGGTAAAGCGGCCATCTTGGCGGCTCTGTCCTCTGCCGTATCGACATCATCAAACTGGATCGAGACACCCTTGAAGAGCTCATAATCAAATTTGACGCGTGTAGTATAGTCGCTGCCTGCCTTTCTGTAAAAGCTAGATGTGTCCTGCCGTGCATTAGCAAAGAGATGATAAGACGAGGCTGGCTAAGTAAATAAATACATGGTTGTCTTCGAATTCAAAGATGTAGGCCCCTGGTACTTGAGAGGCAGTGGTTTGTTCGTCTTGGCTTCGAACGACGTTTGATATTCCTGCTAGAAGCAGTGTCGTCAATCCTAGACGAACCATAACGAAAGAATTAAATGACTGTTAAAAAGAGAGACAAAAATGAGAGTGGGATAACAATAATAGTAATGAGTGTGGTTGAACCAGACGGCTTGATAAATCGATTACCAGGATCAATGATACATTATATATATTTTACACTCTGCATGACCTGCCCACGCGTGCCCTTGACAGGGACTTAGACAAAAAGTCTTGTGATAACAAACGAATGAAGTGTGATCATGTCAACTTTCGTGATAGTTGCACCATGCACAGGCAGGAAAAGCAATTTGAGCCGAAGTTCCGATCGATTATCATAAGTTCCCAGCACTTCTTTGTTAGGTTTTCGTCTTTGTCGTTCCGGAGAATACAACCTACCACTTAGAGCATCGCGTGGTGAAGATCCGACAGGGCATTTGCGGTGAGGGGGTGTGCCGCAGTCGAATAGGAGCCGTTAGACCATCGTTTGGGTTTATCAATACGCAGGGGATCGTTGCATCAGCAGGGGTCAGCGGCTAGTATCATGGTGATGCTGCAGTTCATCCTTGCTTGCATATATGGGATCTGTCTCGAACCGAGCCGTCTCCTGTGGGCTTTCTATTATCAACTGCCTAACTACGCTAAAGCTCCGTGATTTCAGGGGAACCATCTGCATTGCATGCATTTTTATAGGGTAACTGAGGGTCGAAGGACTAGGAAAACAGGGACATTTTGTTGTAGCAATATGTCTATTATGCTTGTTGTAGTCTTATCTATAACTCAACTTTCAAACATTCTGAGCCAGGACATGAATTCATTTTGGTAGTATTTGCGTTAATTATTCGAGTGCCGGTATTCTATTCTTCAGGAATAACATAAAAACAATTTGCCTGTGTTTTGAACTTGTCTATAGACAAAAGTGTTAATATGAAGCGAGAGGTTTCTGTCGATATTGATAGCATTGATCAATGTTACTGTTCACATAGTATCCTTCAAACTCAAGTCAACTTGCTTGGGCAAGCCATGATACCATTTCGGACCCTGGACAACTCAGACAAGACTCTGCACCGATCAACTTGGTTTGTTACGCCAGGTCGCTGTCCGAGAACTTGTACTGTACTGACGTACTTTGGATTCGATATTCTTTGCGAACGTTAACTTCATTATAATGCGATATCAACTGTTTTGTTTCCATCCTCCTTTCTCCTCGAATATTCTCCCGACAGCCTGGCTCACAGCCAACAACTTTCTATCGTGATACCTAGGAGCTACTAGAGACAGCCCAATCGGCATACCATTCTCGCCTTTGAATCCAGGAACATTAACCACGGGGTTATGAAGTGCCTGAGAGAAAACATGAGTGATTTGCTACCGTATGACAAAGGCGAACTTACGGTCCAGATCAGATTAAATGCAGCATTTCCTGTAGACCGGATCCCTTGAGGCGCCTCATCTGGCACACTGGGCGTTAATACAGCGTCGTATTTGGCGAGCATGGCATCAACAACAGGTCTCGCGGATGCAATGTCGTCAAAAGCTTTGATCTGATCAGCTCTTGAGATCTTGGTTCTATTTTCGACATGCCCAACAAGCTGGTCCGCAATTTGGTCTTTGGCTATCCTGTACTCGGGTAGATAAGCTGTTCTGCCGTCCGAGTTGAAGACGATGGAGTGCCATTTGGGTAAATCTTGAAGATGCTGAGGGAATTCAACTTCATCCACTGTCGCACCGCTCGAGCGTAGCAATTCAACGGCTTTATCCATCGCCTTGACCAATCCCGGCCCGGCTTGCGGCCAAACCATGGTTTTGCAAATAGCAAACCTGCCATTTGTAATCGAGTATTCTGGATCCGGCGTCTGGTCATCCTCCAGAGCGAAAACATCGGCTAGAAGATTCAGATCGGCCACACTTCGGGCATATATGCCCAAGGTATCGAGAATAAGTGAGAAAACTTTCTGGCCCTCCCTTGAGATAGAGTTCCACGTTGGTTTGAAGCCATAAATGCCATTATAGGATGCTGGGCGGATAGTGCTGCCTCCTGTTTGTGTGCCGAGACTAATTGGAGCCTGAAAATCGGCTACGACAGCACCAGATCCTGAGGAGGAGCCTCCGGGTGTGCGGGAGTGATCATGAGGGTTTGTCGTCAATGGTCCATGTGTGGTTGCTGCAAACTCTGTTGTTGTTGTCTTGCCAAGAATGAGGGCGCCAGCATTGCGCAGGATGATGATGGACGCAGCATCTACTTGAGGAGCATCATCTTTGTAGATTGGCGAGTTGAACTGCGTTGGCATGTCTGGTTGCCAGTATTGTCAATTGATAAACCTCTCAGATACTGTTGCGTCCAACTGCCAGTCATCCTACTCACCCTTAGTGTATATAACATCCTTGACAGCGATTGCAACACCGTGCAATGGACCACGCTGTTCATTTGGGACACCATCCAATCTCTTGGCTTCCTCGAGTACTTGATCAGGATTGATGTATGCCCAGCCCTTGACAATGGGATCACGCTCTCTGATGCGCGCCAACAGAGACAATGCGTAGTCTTCGACAGAAAGTTGTCCATCACGGATCTTTGCAACGACATCTGTCGCCGAAAGTTGGTAAGGCTCGACTCGCATAATTAGTTGTTGCTGTATTCTAAGGCTTTGTCTGAGACAGGTACTGAGATTGAGTCTATAATAAATCAGTCAGAAGTATCTTCACCTTATCCGTCAGACTGTCAATTGGATGCTGGTCTGAATTTTGTGTGCCGACAGATTCCATAAGCACTTCCAATGACCGGGTAACTATTCCCGGCAAATCTCCGATCAAGGAGATGGCAACGGGCGCAGCTTGACGTTATCTATCGATCGGTATATTTGCACCCGATAATAGCTAATGGTCATAAGTCCGGAGATAAAGATAAGCTTGATATGACAGGGGTCCATCATCTGTCGAATTCACAATCAAAGGCGGCAGCAGTAAAATCGTTGCTGAAGGCTTGAAACAGCTAATCGACCTGTCGATGTCGAGCCTGAAAACATATCATCTATAATTCTTTGCTTCGATCAAGCTCTGCTAAGTAAGGCGTCATTATTCTGAGATGGATGAAACACCAGTCTGTTACCATATTTTCAGTCGCAAACACACATTAAAGACCGGGCGATGGAATGAACAGGCTAGCGAATAGCCTAGGGTCACCAGTTTTGGAGTCTTCAAGTAGTACATCTGATAAATTGTAGCTAGAAAGTATCTCACTCTTACATCTTTCATATCGCAGAGTTGACGTAGATGCCAACCGCTGAACATATTATCCTTCCTTATTGACCAAACATTGCAATTGACCGTCTCTCATACAGACATCTTGTCAGTCTTGGTGTCCACAATCTCACTTTCGCCAACGCCGTCACTGGGAGGAGACCCATGGGCATAAATGATCTGCCCTTCTCTCTCATCTTCATAAAAACCCTCACGTCCATCTTTGGCCAACCACTCCCATGGCTTGGCTGGGGTATCTCGCCCAGCAGGGAAGATGCGGATGTTGACGAACTGAACTCCAACAAGGTAGACAACCGCGGAAGTAACAAATGTCAGAATCCAACCCATCATGTACATGTAACGTGAGGCATCCGAAAGTAGATGCGGCTGGTACTGTCCAATCAGTCCTGGGATACCCATGGTCGTTCCCAGAAGCCAAGCCAAGCAGCCTATCCAGTTGACTCCAGACCAAAAGTAGTAGAGACCATGCTTGCTGCCATTGTAGCAAGAAGGCACATGGATGTTGCCCTTGCGGACGTAGGCATAGTCCACAATGATGACAGCGCAAAGGGGTGCCATGAAAATGTTGTAACTGCCAAGGAAGGACAAAAAGGCCTGGGCATTGGCCATAAGCTTCCAGGGTACCACGGCAATACCCAGGATAGCACAAACAACCTGACCTCTTCGGATAGTGAGCCAACGGGGGAATAGTCCAGTCATATCGGAGCCGAAGGGAATTGAGTTGGCACCAAAATTGGTTGCAAACACACCCAAGAGGAAAGCTAGAGCCAGGAAGAACACACCAGCTCGGGCGCCAGGGGTCCAGTGATGATCAAGAATCGAATCAAGAAGATCCCAGATATTCCAGTAAGCCTCCCCCCAAACTGCCTGGATTGACGCGGTTGAGGCAAGACCAAGGAAGAAGACGATGACGGACGATACAAAGACGCTGACTCCCTGAAGGGGACCAGCATCACGGGACTTCTGGCAATATCGAGACAGATCGGGCTGGTTGACCAGCATGGGGGACAGACTGCCCATGATGACATTGATGCCTGACATGATACTCCAGCCCAGAGGTGTCGTAGCGGCGGCGGTTGCTGCCTCTTTCGATGCAATGTTCATGCCGCTCAGCCCACCGCCGTTAGCCATACACCATCCAAAGATGGCGAATGCAGCGATAGGCATTGTGAATCCTTTGACGGTGAAGACGTAGTGGATGTGTCTTGGGTGAACCCACATCTATACAAATCAACCGGTCAGTGATTGCGATATCCCGATAACAGCTGCAAGGTCAACTTACGAAAGGAAACTCCAAGATCCAAACGAGAAAGAAAGCCAGGAGGACTTTGGAAGATATATCGGCACTGGCATCAAGCGTGTTTGTAAAGTTCTCCCATGAGCTACCGAATATGCAGCGAAGCATGACCGAGAGGATAGATCCGCCGTAAAATGTTTGGATTCTATCGAGAGTCGAGTCAGTTCCAACCTGTTACTATTGGTTACGATGGAGTCGAGTGTACACTTACCCATACCAAACGATGCAGACAATGGCTCGGATAAAGATGAAGAAGTAGGCGCCGTACATGCCCATGCTGGATCGAGCAAGCACGGGACTAAGGAGACAGTCAGGTCATGGTGTTTAGAACTATGTTGACAATACTTACTAGCCAATATGATACTGTACACCAGGTCGGGCCATGCATACGACCACCACCGATGCTAGTAATGCTCCCAGAACACATGAGACGAACGACTGCTGCCATGTCTAGAGGAGGTCAGTACTTCACGGCTGCATTCTTGACGTAATACATACCAATCCAACGGCAATCAGAGACGATCCGGTGTTCCAACCCGTAAGACTGAACTGATTGGAGAACCAGTACAGTGGTAAGTTGTACCTGCAGTAGTTTATTAATATGCCTATCCTATCAAACTCGCTGTTTGAACGACGCTCACCAGGTCCAATTTCGATGTTCTGGAGGCGTTGGCTCCAGATCCTTATTCGACCATCTTTCGTCTCCTACTTGAGCACGACCGTCTGTGGTTTCGGAGGTCTTGACGAAGTTGAGAAAGGCCTCTTTCGACTGAAAGGGAGCCGTAAGCTGGCTCCTGGATGGGAGGTGAACCATGGTTGACAACGAAGTGGTGACTGTTACTAGTTGGCAGGCACAATTGTCTTGTTGGATTGATTGGAATGATGGTATGTCAAAGCATTCAAATATGTTAACTTATGGGATTGCTGCACTCATAACTAATAACTTTTCGTTTGTGACATTGGAATATACGCGATTACAATACTCATAACCCCGTGACTATACTGCCACGTCTATCGGATATTTTCTTCCCGACACGAGTCATCTCACAGTTCATGCACCGTCCATTTGGCGTCTTCAACAAGTCATGGGCGACATTGTCATCCAAGAAAATGAGATAAAGGCGGGGGATTAACCATTCGACCCAAGCATCTGGAGGGAGATAAGGTAACATTGACCAATCCTCGTCGAGAATGGACCGATAAGGGCGTCGAGACTAGACCCGGCAAACCATTCTTTATCAATGCCAATGTGGAGGCGGGGGACTCATCATGGGCAGTTCTCAGGCTATCATGCAACGCTGCAGGGGGTTGACCCTGTCTGTCCACGAGTTCGGGTAGAGATAAGGCCGGCCAACGAGAAACGAGTACGCAGACGAAAAAGATGTTTCTTCCCTTCTCATTCACTAGACAAACATCTCTCTCCTTGTTATTTCCCTGGCTGCACCAGACTGATGGTATCTGGAGTCGGCCCAAAACTACCGAAGAGGTATCTACCGGCACTTGGATATTGACAACTTCAAAGCTGAAATTTCAGGTGAGTCGATGCCTTGCCATGTCATATCCTTGCCATTCGTTGACCATGGGCTTGGCTCCTGGTATGTGAATTATTGTCGAAAGATGGTTGTAATTGACAGTTTTACTTGTGTAGCATTCCATTAGTGCAATCTCTTTACAGTCGTCCCATAGCTGCTTCTACCAGTCATGAGTTCAGACGGAACTGGTTCTCGAAACATTAGAGATGTAGAGCAAACTTTGCCACCTATCATGGATGGATTTGTAGGTCATTGTGATGTATATGATTAAGCACGAGTAATTGATGGTTTTGATACATAGGCAGACAGGAAGCATCCGTCCACGTCAGGCATTTCGAGGAAGAGTCGCGTTGCATTGGCGTGTAAACGATGCAAGAGACGTAAACAACGAGTAAGCAACTGGCACAATAAAAACGTGGGTTAGTTACTTAGTAGAATCTCCAGTGTGATGGTTCGCATCCGGCGTGCAAGTCCTGCGAAAGAGCCGGGACTGCATGCATTTATGAGAAAACAATTCGACCACAGTACCCTGGTGGAAAAGCATTGTATATCGTTACTTGATCCATCAACTCGGGCTTTATGGTTAACTTACAATGTAGATACATCAACGCCCTCGAAGAGCGCATCGCCTTTCTCGAAGCTCGCCTACCCGACCAAACCTTGGATCACTTCGAAACTCAGGCAGTTAACTCCCAAGATGATGATAGAATGCCTGATCAACCTTATCCCGAGTCGACCTCCTCCCATCGGGGCTCCGTCTCTGAAGATGTTGAAGCATACGATCGCAACTCAATCATCGATGGGGTTGCCTACTTGTCTTTGTGCGCCTCTGGAACCGCGGAAGCAACACCAGACCCATCATACCTGGGGTCAAGCTCCGGAGCCGCCATAGCCAGGATGATCCAGAGGTCTATCTTTCGTACCTCAGGCTATGATAGACTGACCCAAAGTCGTCGACCAGAACAAGTGACTCATGACTTTGAAAGTCTTGCGCCTGATCTACACCACGATTCTGACAAGATAACTCACGACTTTCCCCTGCCTGATGAGGCCCGACACCTTTTTGACATCTTCTTCGATCGAATGCACACAAGGTGGCCTATCCTAGACAGGAAGAAGTATTCTGAACTATTCGTCATTCAATACCAGCAAGGTTCACTGTCCATCACGCAGAGAAGCATCATGCACCTCATATATGCCATCGCCGCACGCTTCGAGCACCTCACCCGCAAGCCATCGCAGGTCGACCCTGAGAAACACCTTCAAGCAGCTATTGAGCCGATGGACTTTATCCTGGAGCAACACAATCTCGCTACGGTACAGTTTCTCCTGCTCTTGGCGGTTCACGGCCAGAGATCGCCGTACGGGGCTGGTGCGTGGACGCAGGTCCGCTATGCCGTGTCTTTGTGCATTGAACTCGGCCTACATCGTGAACGCAGAGGACAACCAGCCAACTCCAGTGCGGCAAGAGACTTAGAAATCCGCAGGAGGGCGTTTTGGTCGTGCTATTGTCTTGACAGAGGGACGAGTGTCGTCTTAGGAAGAGCATTTGCGATATCTGATAGAGATATTAATGTTGCGGTACGACTTTATATACTCCTCACTACTCATACCATGATAGATGAGCTAACTCTCTATTCTACTCAGATGCCCAGTTCAAGCCCCGAATACTGGGACCTGACCCATGCGAATACCTCCGACCTCGACCAAAGATCAAAATGGTGCAATATTGAACCCTTCATCCACATAATAAAATTAGAAAAGATTCAGTCACGCATCCACCGAACTGTATTCAGGGTTGACAAGGACATCTTTTTTATCCCTCAAGAACAAAGAATCAAGCTGGATAATAAAATGGCGTCCATACGAGCCGACCTTGAAGAATGGATACAGACAACACCTCACTCACCAAAGGAGAATAAGAAGATTACTTGGCTCTATGATCCGGAGAGTAGCAATCATGACGCGGGAGACTTTTACAGTCTGTAAGTGTTGTCCCTATCCATACATTTACTTCCATTTCTCGTACGTTTACATATGACGAAACTGACTGCCATCAAGTCAATACCACAAAGCCATCCTAACACTCTTCACTGTCCTTCTACCCTCACTCGCCACCACAGACCCCAGATTCGTCGCTGTGGCACAATCTGCTGCCTGTGTTTGCGTGGCCTACAAGCGTCTCAACCAGCAAAAGACACTAACATACACCATGATTTCGCTCCACAGTTGCTTCGTAGCTGGACTCACTCTGATGTACTGCATCTGGAAAGATCGGGGTCTTTTCAGCTACCACGTCATTGAAGCTACACAGGCGTGTTCTCAGAGTCTAACCATCTTTGGAGAGAAGTGGACAGGGGCCGTCAAGTATCGTGACATCTTTGACGCACTGTCTGGAAGTCTCCTGAAGAACATCATCAGCCCTGGAGGCCTCTCCGGCCATGGCAGTGCAGGAACACATGTGTCTCGACCGCAGGCCAGATTTGAACGTCAAAGCTTTGGATCTCCATCCGACGTATCGCGTCGTCGGCCAAGCATGCAAAGCAATAATGGTTTTGAAGAAGCGACAATACGAGATTCTGTCTCTGAAGCTGTCAAAGAGGCCTTTATGGAAGTGGATGAAGAAGCACCAGGAGGTTGGCAGGGCTGGCGAATGTGGAATGAGATGCTCGGACAGGATCCCCAAGCGTCACACTTTGCTACCTTTGATCTGTCATCTGGGATGGAAAATGTTTCCAAAGATGCATGGAGTCTACCCCAAGATGGCCTCGGCCCTGATAGGGATTGGGAGTATGGTGCATTCGTGGAAGAATGACACCACGATACCGAAGTTAGGTCAAATAACACCATAGCAATCAAGATTATGTCCTCATACTTTATATATATACACTATATTCATACCTCTCCTACTAATTCATCTCTACAACTATGCCAACTGACCCTTCTTGTAAGGAAACTGAGATTTGAACGATTCAGCAATCTCAGTCCTCGTAGCCACCCACACTCCCTCTTTCTGTGCAATGTACTCAACAAAGTCCTTCAACGCCTTGTATCGTCCAGGGCGACCGATGATACGACAGTGAAGTCCAATCGTCATCATCTTAGGCTCGCCAGCTTCTCCCTCCTCGTACAGCACGTCAAAGGCATTCTTGAGGTGAGTGTAGAAACTGCTAGGGTCGCGGAAACCAGTGATGGTGTGGAATTTGAAGTCGTTGCAGTCGTAGCTGTAGGGCACCATCAGACATCCCTTGGGGTCGGGCTTCTCGCGCTCCATGGGCAGATCAATCCAGTAGGGGACGTCGTCGGCATAAGTGTCGCTGGCCCACACAAGCTCTTCACCCATTTCTTGATAGACCTGGGGAATGAGACTGCGGCTATGAGGAGAGGGGCGCCCGTAGTACCAGCCCTTGGGGGCGTATCCAGTAAGGTTCTTGAGACTAGTGATGCCTTTCTTGATGTACTCCTTTTCCTTCTCCACTGACCAATCATGGTGGTCTACCCAGCGGTATGCATGAGAAGCTACATCGTGACCCTCCTCAACGCAACGAACAGCTACCTCAGGTTGCTTCTCGACGGCCTGGGCGACAGCGTAGAGTGTGAACTTCATCTTGTTCTGATTGAACAGCTTGAACAATCTCCAGAACCCGACTCGGGAACCATATTCGTACTCGGATTCGCCGTTATAATCACGCTCGTTGATACGTGGCGTGGTTGGGTGCTCACGAAGGTTTGTCTCTGAGACACCATCACCACTCTGGACACAGCGTTCGCCGCCCTACATCAAAGTCAGTAATTTGCTCGTTCATAGCTTTTTTCACTGAATTCGTGACGACTGTGCAACTGACCTCTTCATAATTGATAACGAATGAGACAGCTATCTTGGCATTATTAGGCCATTTCAATCCAGCCAGCCCCTTCTCACCATATCCTTTGAAGTCCCGGTCGAATCCGTAGTCGGGGTGAGCTGCGTATATTTCAGGCATGTTCAAATTTATAAGGGAAAGATTTCTTGAAAGGATGTAATTGATTAACTGATTGGAGGGACGTGTCTATCGTAGCAGGAGTCAAAGGTTTGAGTCGATTGAGGTCGTCGAACGGTTGGAATGTATTTATTCATGTATAAGCACCCGTGAAGGACTCCTCCATCATGAACAGCTTGCCATTTCGGTTAGTTTAGACCCGATATCTAGCACAAGAGCTGGCTGCTCTATCCGATACCCTTGATTCGCCCACAGTCCTACTGACAGGGACTTTATCGGATAACCACTTCCCCAGGATCAAACAATGGAGCCATGAACGTGGTCTCGTGCGTGGGAGCAAATCGGAACAAACTCGAGCGAAGAACTGATAAGGAATGGAGGGGTTGAGGGGTACAGATAACTTGTGTCGTATGGGAAATATGCTGATAAGCTCTATTCCATACCCGTTTCATTGCCGATTCTTTAAGTAGACTGTGATAGGTGCTCTGATTAGTGTGCCGAATATCGGGGTCATTATCTTATCAGGAGGGAGTTTCGACAGGACAAGGATCAAGACCCATCACAATCATGTCGCTTAGAAATCATCGACAATTCAGTCAAGATTCGCCATCTATTATAGGGTATGCCAGATGGGTTTAGGAATTCACAAGAGCACGATCGTTGCTGGATGTTCTCAGAGAAGACGAGAAAGGGTAAACACATGTATGGAAGAAAACTTCGGCGCGACTCATCTCAGTCGGGTCATGATATCGAATAACTTGATTTTGATGATAAACAACTTCTAAGGCAGAATTCTTTGTGAGCCAATCGATGAAATAACAAGAATGTTTATGCAATATGCTGAGAGTGATGCTTTGTAGTCTATCTCTTTTGGTCTGTCCCATCAGGCGCTTTCACACCGTCGCCCTTCTCCAGGTCAATCCTCCTTACATCTTCGTTCTCAACTTGGTTGTTGCCCGATGGTTCCGCCGGTGATGGGGGAGAATTCGTACTCGCAGGCGATTTGAGGCTAGTATTCCCTACCCAGAAAGTGAGGCCGAGACTCAACCCTGAGCAGACAGTGAAGAAGATGAAGACGTAGTGCAGTCCTTTCATATACACCTCCAGAACCAAGTCTTGGTCTTGTCGAGACAAACCCATGTTACCCAGTGAGTATGTAGAGGATGTCAACTGAGCGATCGTGTCGCTGTCAACAACACCCTTCCCTCCCAAATCCTTACTCAGAGTGTTGGATAGGATGACACCTGAGATTACAAGCCCAAAAGCTCCACCTATTGTTCGGATAAAATTCCTGAGTCCTGTTGTGACAGCCCGGTCCTCACTTCGGCCGTTGGCATACATGCCAACTAGTGTAGGCTGTAAGGTGAAGCCGATACCAGCTCCCTCAACGATCAAGATGCAAAGAAGAGGCCCCAACTTGGTTTCGCGGTCGAATATGAGAGTAAGTCCGTTCCCAAGTGTCCATAGAGCGAAGCCTATCAGAATACAGTGCATATAACTACCTATTCGGCTCATATACTGACCAGATAGGATAGACGTCAAGGATGTTGGGATGACAACGGCCAGGATGAGTCCACCAGCGGCAAGGGCATTGTATCCAAGTACCGACTGGAAGTACAATGGTAGGTAGAAGAAGTTGCCGAAATATGCCAGGCCGGTCAGAAAAGATTGCAAATAAAGTGCCCAACAATGGGGCGCCCGGTATAATCGCAAGGGCATGATGGGCAGCTTTGCCAACTTCCATTCGTATAGAACAAACATGACAGCAAGCAAAACGCCGACGATAGTCGTGGCAATGAAGAATGGCGATACCCAGGCATATGTGACACCCCCTCCAGAGATAGGGATCAACAGTAACAGTGTAGAAGCAATGTTGAGGACAACGCCTCCATAGTCGATCTTCCTCATCTTTTCCATGTACTCTCCCGAACGGTGCTTGAGTGGGAGATAGAACCAGATAATCCCCGTGGTAGGCAGTGTAATGATTGGGATCATCCAAAAGACCCATTTCCATGTGGAAGCCTGAACGATAGCGCCTCCAAGGAATGGTCCAACGCCATTGGCAAGGGCAATAATGGCACCTAGCATGCCTTTGAAATAGTCAGCATCGTTTCCGCGTAGCTGCATAGTGTTGCTGAGGAGGGGCTGGTGGGTTCGTTGTCACATACCTTGATAATACCCTCGGTTCTGCAATGAGGTGATGTCACTGACAATAATCATGACCAGACTGTTGATGCCTCCTCCGCCAATACCAGCAATCGATCGAAACACGAAAAGTTGGACAGGCGTCTCTGCAAAACCACAGGCTAGGTCACCGACACCCATCAACACCAAACACACCAGTAACAGATTCTTCCGTCCAAAGATATCCGACAGTCGTCCATTGATGAGTTGGAATGCCGTTGATGCGATCAAAAATGACGTTCCGATCCAAGACGTCGACGTTCCCGTCTCAAGTTCGCCAGCCAGAGCAGGTGTAGCTGTTGATACACTGGTCTGGTCGAGAAAGGACACAAACAAACATATTGACAGAGCGGTGATGGACAAGAGGAGTCGCTTCATGGACATGTCGCTGTTGCGTTGGCCACCGATACTCTCGGCGTCGCTTGCGTCGTCATGGCTACTAGCGCTACTGCCTATGTCTTCGGTTCGCTTCTTTTCGTCGTCCGAGGAGAGGGTTGGTTCATGCGAGCTCTCGTCAGTTGTGACACGATCGCCAGCTGGGCGAGGTGTTTGAACTTTTGGATCGGTGATCATGGTGAGTGATTTTCAGTATTTTCTATCCTTGCAGGCCGAGAGAAAGATTGAAAGAGGAGCGAATGATGTGAAAGAGAAGTAAGTACAGCTTAAGCCATCGTCTTTGCCAGTTTTTGAGATCTAGTAAAGCCCGCCCGGTGATGCAGTATCGAAGGAACAAGACTTGACAAGGAGAAAGTTGATGTCATTGACGGAATCTGGTCGCAGTATAACATGCTCCGATCCCTCTCTTCACAATTAGGATGTTAATTCCCGTCAAGAAAATGTTTTCACCTCCTTGACTACGCAAAAACATCCCAGCATAGACGAATAACAGTGGCCAATTCCCCCCCACTGGTTAGTCGCCGAACTGCGTCTCGGGAATAAGTAAACCGGGGGTGTTGGGAGGGGGTCGATTTGGTGCGTCGGCATTTTCTGTCCCGACGTCTTTGTCATGCGAATGACTTGATCTTATCGATATCGATTGATTGACGGACATGACGAGCGTCTACGCAAGTCATAGTCTTGGAGATGTCTTGAATGTGATTCTGTTGATGTTTGATTATATAGCTGTATCCATGCTACCCAACTATCTCCATTATACCGATCAGTATTCAGCAACATCATGTCAAGACTTTTTGAATCTCTGGCCGTTGGGTCAAGCTCACTCCAACATCGGGTAGTCATGGCCCCTCTGACACGATATCGCTGTGATGACGATCATTGCCCTACAGACATGACCAGAGGTTCGTGCCCAGAATGGCTTGGCATTGTTTAGTTCTGGTTTCGATATTCCTCAAGACAACATCAATTACTAACATGAAATAGAATATTACGAACAACGTGCCTGTGTCCCTGGCACATTGATTGTTAGTGAAGCAACATTCATTGCCGAAAATGCTGCTGGGTCCGACAACGCTCCTGGTATCTGGTCTGATGCCCAAATCACAGCTTGGCGCAACATCACTGATGCAGTACATGCCAAAGCCTGCCGCATAGTTTGTCAACTATGGCATCAAGGTCGCGCTGGCAGTCCCGAGATTCTTCAAAAGAGCGGGTTCCCATTACTCTCAAGTAGCAAGGTTCCAGCGGATGCATCGTCGCCAACCCCTCAGGAGATGTCAGAGGAAGAAATCCAAGCTGTAATCAACGACTATGCCATTGCCGCAAGAAATGCCATGGCCGCCGGATTTGATGCCGTCGAGATCCACGGCGCCAACGGCTATCTCCCTGATCAGTTCTTGCAGGACACTTGCAACAAGCGTACGGATATATGGGGCGGAAGTATCGAGAACCGTGCTAGATTTCATATTGAGGTGGCAAAGGCCGTCATCGCAGCTGTCGGCGCTGACAGAACGGGAATGCGCCTGAGTCCCTACAGCGATTTCCTAGGCATGCTGATGGACGATCCGGATCCCCAGTTCCGCTACCTTGTCGAACAGCTCAAGCCACTAAATCTGGCATACCTCCACTTGATCGAGGCTCGCATTCGTGGAAACGACGATGCTGATTGTGGTGGTCTGAGGACAGTCCGTTGGTTGGTTGAGTTGTGGAATAACACGAGTCCCGTCATCATTTCAGGAGGTTTCGACAGCGAATCTGCCAAGACGGCTGTTGATGACACGTACAAGGATTATCAAGTCTTGATTGCGTTCGGAAGATACTTTGTTGCCAACCCTGATCTCGTCTTCCGTCTCAAGACAGGGGTCGACCTAGAAAAGTACGACAGAACATACTTTTACACACCGAAGCTGGCCAAGGGATACACGGATTATTCATTCAGTCAGCAGTTCTTGGGGCAATGTCTGGCATTGGCTAAATAAGTAGTAATATATATACTCGTTAAGAAGTTTGAAAAGGCGTTAGATCAACTAAACAGCCAGATCAGATGAATTATATACATGATCAAGCAAACTCATCCTTATGTACAACCTCGCCTTTGTCTTCTGCGATTACTTGGTGGAACATCCAATTCGCTTTGAGCTAATAGCGATGTCATCATACCACAGCGTGTTGGCATCTCCGCTGTAGGACTCCCAACCAAAGTAGACACCAGAGATCTTGGGCTTGGGAGAGCTGTTCTTCCAGCCGTTGTTGTAGGGCTTGGACTTGGTCGGCTGGTATGTGAGGCCACGAACGGGCTTGTTGTTGAGCCAGGTAGCAATGGTGCCATCAGGGTACAAGTGGTACTCCAGACACTGCCACTTGTTGGCGGGGATGGCCTTTGAGTTGGCGATACCCTGGGGCGAAAGGTCGGGAAGAGTAGCGTCGTCAGATTCGTGGTTGTACATGAGGATCTTGCTTTGTCCGCCGATTCGAAGGTGCTTGCCAGAGCCCTGGGAAGAATCGGGCATGGTGATGAAGGTGACGTGGGCGTCGGTGAGGGCCTTCTCGGCCTTCCTAAAATTGGGGGTCTCATGTCAGTCATGTTTCTCGCAGATATACAATCGGTCAGTGTTTGTAACTCGACTTACACCCAAGTTCGGACGTAGACGTGACCGCTGGGAATCTTGGTCGTTCCGATAAACTTGTGTCCGCAGTAGCCGCTACCAGCGCCGCCCTGCACCTTGATCGAATTCTTGCCGGTATGAGCCGTCGTGGTGTCGAGGGTGACCTTGCCACCGTTGTCACACTCGGGCGCATACGTTGGCCATGTGGCCTTGTTCCATCCGTTCTCGAAACCCTCGGAAACCTGTCCGAGTGTGAGAGGGAGCACGGAGAGTGCGACAAGAACGATCTGGCGAAGCATTTTTACTTTGATTGGTTGGATAAAGGAGAGTGAGTGCTTGATAGGGCCAGACAAGAAAACGCCAAGTTAAAGGGCGAAGTCTTGGGATATTTATCATGACAAGCTATGATCGCCCTCCCCCTGCAGAGGAGCGGCTAGTCGGCAAGAAATGAAACATACTCAACTGTCTCTTTGGTGGTTCTATTCGGCTGTTCAAGCATGGGTCAGTTCATCTCGCCGCCAGTACCGGAATCTAACCTCGCCTGACACCTGCAAGACAGTTTCCCCTTTTACATTGAGCAAGATATTAATTTGTTAAAGCGGAGGCGACCGGAGAAAGAACCTGAAAACGATGGCATTACCCGCCTTTTCGCTGGTCGACTTTGTCAAACCTGAAACAGCAAATCGGTCAATGGAGATCCCCTCTAATTAAACGTGAAACAGGGCGACTATGGACCATGTCATTGTAGCAGTCAGTATATACGATAGGTGGACTAATTCGTCTGAACTATCACTTCTTGTCGTTCTGGAATTTGTTGGACATGGACTGAGTATCTGCTTGGTTGATAAATGCTACGTTGTCCGTAGTAGTAAGGTTACAAGATCTATCATTTCCAACTGCTTTCGTAAGATATCCAGCGATTGTTCACCGGACCAATCAAGGCAGGGATTCGTTTCGTAATAAACGCTTCAGTTGTAATTACCGCACCTGGCCGCTAGGGTTACGTTCAATCTCTTCAACGACTTAATAAGAAACAACAAGCCCTACCCAAATCAACTCCATTACCTTAACCATGCAGTATACCTACTTATCCAGTCTTCCAGTCGACATTGCTCGATAACTGTCTGCAGTCTTTGCACGGATCCTCTTACCCCAAATCATCAGCGGCACATGTAAGAAAGCCATAACAGTGGCCCATAAGCCCATCACAATTGACATGTTCTGTAACCCTTGCGCATCTAGCCATGGAACAATGGCGAATGATATGGCAATGCTGAAGCAATTCCGCATGAATGCAACTCCGATAAATGCCTCTCCAGTGAGCTGAGTCTGTTAGCAACCCATATCTTGATCCATCATGTTTGGGATCTAAATCGCTGCACATACCGCGTCATAACTGTCGATGAGAACGCATAGTGCGACATCACTGAGACCTCCCAAGCCAAAGCCGAATATGGCACTGCCAATACTTGGGTAAATCCAGTGCAGACCCTGTTGATAATTCTCTTAGCTCCTTGTCACTGAACAAATGCAACATCACATACCTTGGCTGCTGTGACACCAAACATGATGATTCCGCCGCCCATACACAATGCAGGGAAGTGGTTAAGCTGCAGTCGCATCTCTGGCTCATAGTAACCATAGTTTCTTCGGGCCAACCAGATGACAACCCGATCAGATAAGGCACCGTAGGCAGAACCAAGAATACATCCGATAAAGACGCCCAAACTCATGTTACCCACGCCAGCAGTGCCAAAGTTGTAGGGTGGCTGCGTGAACACTATTGACACGATGGAAGCCTGTGCAGAAATCCAGCAAAGGCAGAATGCGTATGTGAGCGCGGTATACATAACAGCAGGAAACTTGAACAGAATTTTGACGGAGGTCCAGGCGATCCAAATAAGGCTCTGGTCGGTCTTTGTGATAAGACGTAAGCGTTGTCGCCATGTGAGTAGTGGGATATTAGGATTGATCTTATGTGTGCCTGCGTTGGATGCTTGCGGCGTGATATACGCGCTTGGCTCACCACCATCTGACCCTGATGCTGTGTCTTTCTTGTTACCAGAAACAGGAATGACCAAGGGAAGATCGGATGGGCGGGCTTCCAGACGGGGGATATACTTGCTCTCCTCGAAGAAGAAACAAAAGTAAAGGAACAGTGCGGCGTCAACTGCTGCAGTGACCCAGAAACATAACCTCCAGTCACCGTTGTTTGCCATTTGTCCTGCAATGATCGGGCTCAAAAAGCTCTGTTCAAATATGTCAGTTGCATCAGGCGTACAGCAGTTACGATGTGACCTACGCCAATCATGACTGCAATCATGTACAGTCCATTGGTCGTTCCACGCTCATGAACAAAGTACATATCGGCAATCTGCCATGAGAAGTTAGCACTCGGTTTTTTTGCAAGTCCGACGTACACACCGTCATTTCAACAATAGTTTCGTTAGCAGCATTGGCCAGGCCAAAAATCAGAGACGATATGTACAACTCGGTCAGAGTATTCATGCGAGCCGCCCAGATCGCCGTGGCGAGAATAAAGGCCGTTGATAACAGGTACATGGGCCGACGTCCGTACTTGACTGCGGGAGGTATAAAAAAGATGCATCCGACAGAAGTTCCCACGTAGCCGATAGCATTGGATATGGTGAGCTCTCCGAATGTCCAACCGAACTGCTGGTTCCAGAGGACCCAAAACACAATAGGCAGGGATGCCCTACAAGCGTCAGTCGAGACTGTGTATAATGCATGGGATATCTACCTACTGTGTAAAGATGACTGCGGTCACTGCCAGGATAGGAATGAAATTCATCAACTTGCGGGAACGAGTCCAATTCTACATCGGATCAGCAAACATTCTTCTTTCACACTTGCGGATGTGGTACCAATGGGTCATTAGGGTCGTCCGTTGGTGCAGGCTGGGGCACAAGCTCTGTTGCCTCGAGTTGGCCATCTTCTATTTGGAATATTAGAACAGGTCTAACTTAGTGGTTTTGGCGAAGTGTACCTCGAATAAGCCGGACGGTGCCTGGTGGCTCCGTGAAGCCTAAGGGCTTGGGTGCAAGTTTGCTGGGCATTTTTGTGTAGAAGCAGATCTTCAGGAAGAATATATCGAGATGAATTTCACACAAAGGTGAGATGTCGCTGAGTGCTAGTGGTAACATGGACGGATGCGTCAATGCCTTGATCTTAAATAGATGGCCATATTGATAGACGGCTTGACCACAAGATCAGTCCGCGATCTCAGACAGGTCGTAGATAGATGGTTGATAAGTTTTGCAAGGGAGGGCTCCGCCTACTTGATGGGGTTAGCCTTATCATCACTAGGAGTGGTCTACTCCGCAGATTGCTGGGATGGAGGGCGCACAAAACGCGGGGAAGAAAGCAGCTAAGTTCATTGGCATGATAGTTGCCGGTGCCGGTATTTGGATTTATTCGCTGGTTGGTGGCCGGAGGCGAATCATGTATGGGAACGTCAAGCTGCTTAGGATCTGCTCTCCATCGGCATATCACCAGGGTCGAGATAGCACGGATACATGGATACAATGACAGGGTTTAAACATGGCTAAGTGGCAATCAAACAACGGAAAAGCGTCTCTACTTGATCATCCTACGTACACACTATCTACCAACATAAACATCCTCTACCTTGTGTCCAGGGAAGTTTGTCAATCTCCAGCAATCTATGACCGCGGCACCTCCAAAAGATTGAAGTGCCCCGACTGCCACAATGCCATTCATCCAGTTATATGGTCCATTTCCCGCTGCCTCAAACGTGATATGCGTAAAGTATTCCACCTGATCTTGAGTGTAGTCGACATCTAATGCGTCTGGGCGTTCGAATTCTATTCCTGGGCCAGGCCTGAACAGTCCTCGGGCTTGGACAAAGATATGATGTCCGTCATTGGTCTTGATGGTGTATCTGGCATCGAGCTTGTAGTAAATCTGAGTGCAAAATGTTAATACCTAGGTGGTCAATAACATTGAAGAAAACGAACCTTTTTTGAGTGAATCCGTTCAGCCCAGTCGGCACCACTATTCTCCAAGACAACACCCTCTATACCAGGGCCTCGAACAGTTCCGGATTGGATGTGGGCAATGGATCTTGAAACGCCAGTGCCTTGGATGTTTTCAATCTCATAGTCGTCAGTTGGGTGCATCTTTGCCACTAAACGATACACGAATTCCATAGAGGGAGCTCTCATGGGTGGGATGTCAGGGTACAATGCATTACCCGGGCTTGGGTTGGTGACGGGAGTTGGCTGCGCCATTGTGCTGTTAGATTGGCGATGTTACAAACTGAATGCCGATGTTTGATTGTGTTGATCCGAGGTCGTTTCTTCCATTGCATTGATTGACTTATAAACCATAGATTACAGACAATAGCCGTAACGCTGAACTTTCTCCAGTCTGAAAACCTGCAGGTGTTCCCGCGCGGCACTGCTTGACGTTTCGGGAAAAGAGGGACGATCGGTGTCGACTTTACTTGTTTCGGTAGGCCGTGCCGCGTCTATCGTTGGAAGTTATTTGACCCATGTGCACTAGTGACAAGCCATCAGGTCACGAAAGGAACCGGATCACGCGGGTTCCTGTGAGAAGTCGAGGGGGGTTGTTGATAACGGTTTGGCATGACCATAAAATGTCACTGGAGTGAGTATCAGCGTTCAATCGTCATTCTCAACCCCGTACGTTATTCGGCAGAGACAATATGGCCAAGGCAATCGCCTCCAACGTCCAGCTGCGTCCTGTGCGCTTTGGTAAGAGCCCTGCTTTATTCCCTTTTATCAAGTCGGACCTGTTCATCCTTTCTGCAGACTTCAATACCATCAGAGAGGCTGCTCGAACATTGAGCCTTGCATTTGCCTCGGATCCTCTGATACGATGGATAGCCCGTGATCGTACTGGACCTGGCTGGGAGACCCTGGAGCCTACCCTACAACAATGGCAAGAAGCACGAGTTCGCGAGTATGCTGCTCGTGGAATTGGCATGGAAGCCTTCACAGATGGCGAAGTTCCTCAGAGTGTTGGAACATGTTTTCTCTTCCCACCAGTATCCCAATACAGATGGCTAAACCCCAAATGGTGGCCGACGTATGTCAGAATCTTGATGGACGAGTGGTTGATTAGACCAGTCGAGCCATTCTCTGCCGGGCCGGTAAGCAAGTCAACAATTTATAGTAGACTCAATGTGCTAATACGATGACTTCCAGAGGATCAGTCCCATGCTGGACATGCATTACAGTTTCGTGGAAAAGATTAAGAGCCAATATCCAGCCAAGACTCTCTACTATTTAGAAATAGTCGCTGTAAGACCTGACACGCAGGGTATGGGGGTTGGGCGTGCAATCATGCAATGGGTTATCCAGGAGCTTGGGGAATCACCATGTTGGTTGGAGTGCACGAATCGTGACAATATTCCGTTTTATGAGAAGCATGGCTTCAAAGTGGTAGAAGAGAGGGTTTTGGGCGAACAAGGTGATATGGCTTCTTCTATAACCTTGTATTACATGGTAAGGGATGGCAAAAAGTGAATCAATTTGGGTTGCACAATAGATTCGACTCTTAAGATATCTGTCAAACCATAATTAATCCAAACTTATCTACTCCTCCATCGCAACTAGCGTCGTGGCCTGTTTGATCTTCTGTTTGTAAAGCCGCCTGATTCCTCGGCTCAAATGATATTCCTATCTGGGTTAGATCTAGCGACTCGTTATCTGCATACCTTATCTTACCATATCTTGGGGAAATGGGGACAGACACGAACAAACCTGGTCCGGCCCCGCTTGTCAACCTCCTCTCCTCGTGTCTGGTCCCAAAGCAGTCATTCCCTTGTTTATGACTGCATGCCAGCCATCGTCTTGAACACGCTTTGAAGAGCATGGAACTAATGCAAATTATTTGAACACCCTTCAAAGTCGAGCACAAGACCAGAAACCTACCTAATGGCTCAGCGGTCCCGGCGTGGGTAAGTCACCATCCAAGTTGTTCAGCCCCGAGTGGATCAAGGTTGACGGGTTACTTACATTTCTCAGCTGCTGGACTTGTAAAAGGCGCCACAAAAAATGTGACGAGAAACGGCCAGTCTGTCAAAGATGCGTTCAGGCAAAGATCCCTTGCGAAGGATACAAGACGCGCCTGACATGGGGCTCCTCAGACACCATTGCGTCAACCGGTGCGGGCGTTGTACTCAATCCAGTCCGTCAGCCGCGCTCTCGGAGTAGGGCATCACGGGCGAGGGAGATGGGTGGTATAGACGAGGCAACAGTGAACGACTCGGTGGACCTACCGGATCTTTTTTCAATCCCGTCACCTGATGACCTTGATCTCCTCTATCTCCAGTTCGAGTCAGGTTCACAAAGCTTGCCAGACGAGGACCTATCAAGAAAGTTGATGGAAGAATGTAAGGCAGGCACTCTCGTGCTTTGAATGTTATTAACAATCAAGCAGTCATTGTCACCGGCCACCAGACACTTACAGGGCGCGCCGGACAGGATAACTTATTCAAGTCTGACGTTTTGCCTCTTTGTGAAACCAGTATATCTTTGAAGCATGCTTGTTTGGCTTACCAAGCAAGCCTGGACACTGATACAAGTCAGTGGACACCACTTTACATGCAATCCGCCCTTTCGAATTATTTGGATGACTTGAACACCCCGGATAAGTTGGGCCTGGATGTGACATTGGCGACAGGAATTCTACTATGCAGCGTGAGCGTGAGTAATCTGAATCTGGTTTGACTAAGTAACCCGCTAATCAAGTTAGATCAACTCTCTGTACATTTGGTCACCACTATTGAAAGGACTTCGTGGAGTTCTTCGAACTCGGGGCCTTCTGGATGACACAACACGTCCTCTCCTTGCAGATCATCTGCTCGAAGTCATTTCACTCTTGGATATACCATGCTTCACACTAAACAGGATCACTCCACCGCTTGATCTCTGGAAACTACATGTTGCGCATAACAAAAAGTCAGGAATCGAGCAGACGTGTGGCCTCCCATATACGCTTGCTACATTACTGGCAGACCTTGGTTCTCCCGAAGCCGAGGAAGGATTGCTGCGATGGCCCGGCGAGATTGGTGATGAGTTTGTACAAATTCATCTCTGGGACGCCTTTCGATATGCTGCTATACTTCACAACCGAGCACTCATCGGCTGCGATACAACTTCAACTGGTCCCCCGTCAACCGATGTCAAGACCGAAGTACTGCGTATGAAAGCATTTGCAGCAATACAGGCGGTCATAAGCTCTGGAACATTCAACTTTCGACAACCACTCGCAAAGGCTATCTTGTATCCAGTTTTCTTTGCTGGCCTCCTGGCTGAGAACACGCAGGAGCAAAGAATCACAAGAGTGGCTTTTCAGTACCTGATGGAGAATGGCCGAGAGAGGACAGAACAAGTAGTATTGAATGTGATCAACAAGATATGGGATGAGGCCAAGGGGCGGAATGAGTCGTTTAAGCTAATGAGGGCAACTGAGCTTGCTGCCGAGCTGAATGTTGAGATCCATTTCTATTGAACATGTACAGTTTATCAAATACTGAGCAAAACAACACCTGGCCTCAATTGTGTGAATTTGGGTTCTAAGCTACGACTGTTTCTGTGATAGCCATACCATCAAACATGACTGGTATAGCTGTATTGACAGGACTCCCTTCTTCTGAAGCTTCATTTAAATGAGCGGCTTTCATCTCAAAAGTCCCCATTCGATCTCTCTGACCTGCTATATGATCTATCGCAAGAACAAATTCCTTAAAAAGTCCCATATCCATGACTGCTTTCATCCGTGTATACCGACGTACCGACTCATCTTCCGTCTCCGTTACGACTGTGCAAGTCGCATCTGGCCCGAAACGCATCCATCGGGCACCATCTGTGATGCGAGGCCAAGGGTCTTTACCGTAGGCAAAGTCGATAAACCTGCTGGCCATTGACCGTGCCATCTTTTGCTGGCCTGATGTCAACTTCTCATCGAAGTTGAGAAACAGATATAACAAATCTAGCGCGTGGTACGCTTGCCCCTTGAAGATGCTGTCGTGTGAACAGACTTCATCAAAGTGATAACCAAACGTTTGGGCGATATTTGATCGATGAACGGCTACCCAATTGTGGGCTTTGAAAATGGCATCCCCAGTCATGACCTCCAAGGCCTTCAGAAATTCATCATGTTGGAGTTCAGGTGTGATGCCATATAGGCCAAGTATGGCGTCTGTAGCCTCTGTACCCAGACGAGCTGCCATTTCTTTCCTGACAGAGTCAAAGTCCTCGTCCAAGAGACTGTCATGGAATATCATGGCTTCATCAGTAGTGTCTCCCACTATGTATCCTTTCAGCCATAACGGGGGTGAACTGATAGTGTCAAAAGAAGGGGTCGACATGTGAAAGACACCATCATCACACGGATTCCCAGTCGCGTTCAAGTTACCCTCAACAGGTATTGTGGCCGCAGCAATGATATCTTGAGGGGCTCTACGAAGTTGCTCAAGCGCTGAAGGCGAATCGGCATCGATGCCGAGGTATCTCAGCAGTGCACGATAGTGTCTCTCGTGATGGTCCAGTGACCAGGTAGGGATGGTGTTCAGATGACCAGACATGGCGATTGCTCGGTGGAAAGGGGCAGGATGCTTGGCAACAATCTGGTGAGAGACACTCATTCCGCCGGCAGATTCTCCATAGATAGTCACATTGTCTGGATCGCCACCAAATGAGTAAATGTAGCGGTTGACCCAATGAAGTGCAACCTGTTGATCGTAGAGACCGAAGTTGCCCACACCTTCGAGACCATCACTCTCAAGATCCTTCTTGATTGCGGAAGACGCAAGAAACCCACCTAACCCAACACGATAGTTGAAATTGACGGTCACAACAGGCGTGTCTCGAGATACGGCATGAGTGACAAAGTTGACGCTGTCGAAAACACCTTTATTGGCACCCCCAAAGAGAAAAGACCCGCCATGTATGTAAACCATGACTGGAAGTTTCGTGTCGGACTTGAGTGATGGCGTCGTGATATTCAGCACCAGGCAGTTGAGCTCATCTTCGATCGGCATTTCAAAGTGCGGGGCGATGTCGACTGGGACGAGGATATCTTCAGGGCCGTTGTACTCTGGCGGATTTGGTGCGCTACATCTATATCATGTCGTCAGTCATTATTTCAGCTCTAAAACCTGCATCGGCATACCCGAGTTTGGTGCCATCGTGGAAACTGTCTGGCCAAGTGTCTTGCAGTTGTGAACGTGTCCAGCGCTTAGATAGTGATGCGTAGGGGATGCCGCAAAATTGATGGACATTGCTGGAGAAGCTTAACCCCTCAACAACACCAAGACCCTGAACGGGCAGCTTGGTTTTTCCAAGAGGCTTTCTACTGGCTGGCATGGCTGAAGTCGTTGAGGATCTGCCAATGCAATGATAAATCAGAATACCATGGGAATGCAGAATTACATATCCGTCTCGGTCTTGTATGTATTTGTACCATTTGACTTATAGATGCACAACCCTAGAAGAGTAACTAAGACCAATGGGGAAGGCATACGAGCGCGCAACACCCCCGCAAAGTGACGCTCCACTGATAACTTCATCCTCAGCACTAACATGCAAGCTATCTGGACCTTCTTGATAGTTGGGACCCCTCTCGAATGCTTGCCCCCGATAAGGATTCGTTGCATTGACAAACCATCGATTCAAGAATGACTCCCGATGCAGGAAATATCCAGCTCAAGTTCGGCAATCAGAATCGGTAGCGTTCGGTGGCCGAGTATTCCGTGCACTGGATGATTTAGGATCTCATGGACTATACCTCATAATTGATGATCGGAATGATTATCTTTTCCGGACCTCGCCCTCATTAAGTATCGGCGCGATGCCAACGACAATGCCACTAGCTATTGACACTAAGCTGCCATTCACACAACTGAAACAAGGTGATGGTTCATCTTTGACCTAATCGGACGTTTTCTTTACATAACGCTAGCTTAAAAATAACCCCACAAGAATACCTACAGACGGCTGTCTGGGGTTGTGCTTCCCAGCATGACATGATCCATTAGGGTCTGGGCAGCCCTCTCTGCCGTCCAATTCCTAGTCCTCTCATCACTGAGCAGGTATGCTTTTGGAAATCCCGGCACATTCTGCTCTCCAAGAACCATTCTTGCGATAGCCTCGCCGCTAAGCCAGCACTTGTCCATCCCATGTCCATTGAAGCCCGCTGCAATCCACTCACCACTCCCGGTCCGGCCTGTGAGCTTACGTGGGAGGTTGCCTACAAGGGGCATCCCGTCCGCCGTGAACCCCATGACCCCAGACCAGACTTGCATGGGCTTGACGGGGGCGGCGTGTTTCCAGATTTTCGGAGCGACTGATGTGAGACTCTCGCAAGCATCTTCCGCAACGGCGGAATCATCACTCGTCAAAAGACTACTAAGTTTCTGAGATTCGCCACCAAGAAACATGACCCCCGTTTTCGCATTTTGTTGAGCGTAGTAGAGCCCAAGACTGACCTTCCCAGTTGTCGCGTCGTACGTGCCGCGTGAAACATGGGACCAGGACATTTTGTCACCGACGTTCGGAAAGGATGGTCCCATTTGCTGCGTCGACATTGTTCCCCGGAGGGGATACAGTTTCCCGATAAGACCGGTAATCAAATGGCCCGAGTATCCGTTCGTGCAGTGAATGACGTGCTTTGCTCGAAGGGTACCTCTAGAAGTCACAACTTCATAGGAATAGCCTTCTGCCGTATCTTTGAGGGCCTGTACGGCCAGAACAGGGGTTTTCGTCTCCAAAGAAAACCGATTTGAGAATGCGTTCCTCAACGATGCCAGGACTGTGGTCAGGAGTCTGTATGGCCACAATGCTGCCACACCGTCCTGCGTCACGACGCCAGCGACATCAGTGAGCCCAAAGAGCTGCAGTAGTATTAGCCCGGTGTCAATAACAAGGATCATGAAAATGACGCTCATACTTTGGAAGCTTCTTCTTTACCGGCCACTCTGAACTTGACATCACCATCTGGTATCGCTTGGAGAAGTTTTCTCATATCTTGCACAGCATTTGCAAAGGAATCTGGGTCTTTAAAGGCCGTAGCTGTTGTAAGAGTGCGAAACTCGACGGCTTCACGGTCTTGAGGATCAAGTTGAGCCACAAGTTCTCGGAGACGACGGATATTTGCTTGACTGAACTTGACTGTCTCGAGAGTCCGTTCCAAACCAATGTCTTTGACAAGACTAGAAAACATGGAATCACTGTCGGATACGAGATGGCCTCCGTTTCGTCCGGTTGCACCGCTTGTGGCTGTACGGGCTTCTACCATAGTAACACGCAGGTTGGATGCACGAGGATGGTTCAAGAGGCAGTGGGCAGCACCAATGCCGGTAATTCCAGAGCCTATTATGACTACGTCTGCTTCTATTGGAATAACAGGAGACTGAGCGTTGGAAATGGTCGGATGGGGAGGAGTTTGCCAGGCTGGAGTGGTTGGGCCAGCACTGGGTAGACTTGGTCGCATGGAAATGAATTTGACAGCATCTTGGATGAATTCTGATTGCTCGAGGTCAGAAATCGCTTTTTATGCATGAAGAATAGAGAAGTTTACTTGCCGGCATCGGCCATTGTGGACTTGAAGTGTGATGAAAGACTAGATGGCTCAAAGCCTTTTGTGAACGGTGGGCGTAGCAGGTTTTATAGTGCGATGAAAGAGGATGGGAGGTCCACATTCTCACCAGTGCAAAAGAAATAACCGGTACCGGCTAGTATCGCGGGAAGTGAGCGCGGCTTGCTGCCGCTTATCAATGCAGCCGGGATGATACGGCTAGTCCTCGAAAAGAGCATGCGGGGGAGGTGTTACAACTTGGGCTTGAGCGAGAAACATCAGCCAGTCGAGTGTAGGTATCATGCCCAGGGTTCCATTTAGCTGCGTCTGAGGCCTACGTACCCAATTAAATTGCATTTGCTGTTTCTGACACGACGAAGCTTCTTGATATTGTATAACGTCCAATTCTATGATCTCTACACATTTTACACGAAGTACAGAACCATAAACTCCCAACTCTCTTGTCGCTCCGAGAACATGTCAGTAGGACCGCCATGCTCCTCAGACTGTGGCCGACTTCTGCAAGTATCTTGGCCATGCCCACAATCTTGACTTGAGGACTAGTAGTTACCCCCATCGTCATAATAGTTGGGACGCTTCTCGGACGAATCATCCAGGACTGACTCCTCGACTGAATCCTCATAAACCTCATTATCATCACTTTCAAGAGATTCTTCCGCGTCGGGAGAGGATGCGTCCGGAATTGCAGTTGGTATCAAAGTAGGCTCATCAGGCGTATCCTGCAAAGTACTCTGATACGTCTTACTCTCGGGAGTTGGGTTGATAGCAGAGAGAAACGGCAACCCATTATCCAGCATACATTGCTCAATGTATTTCTGGGCGATAGTGGTGGTCGAGACAACGGTTTCAGTTATTATAGAAACGAATTCCTGGGTTGTGGTGGTATTAACATTGACAGTAATGACCAAAGGATCTTTCTCGTAGACGGTACTAGTTTCACGGCATTTCCCTGATTAAGATTGAGATTAGTCACTTAATGTTGAATATTGTTGCAGGACGCTCACCCTCAATTTTGGTAGTGCTCGTTTCAACCACGATCGAGGTAGATGTGATAGTGTCGGTGCTGATCGTCTGGTTTTCAGTAAGCATATCAACTGTAAAAATGCAGGCAGAATGCAAAAAGGGAAACGCACGGTTGTTTCTTTGAACACATGAGAGTTGGTTGTGTATATAGTACTGTTGTGCACACGAACAGTCTTGATATTGGCCATTTTCCCACAGGCTGAGATATCGGGGCCACAAGCTTCCATCAGTTTTCCCGAGCCCATCATTTGGGTTGGCTGGGGGCGCTGTTGTTGGTTGACTCTGCCATCGTCTACAAGGTACTAAGTCAGCAAGAAACCCGCTTCTTATCGAGATGAAAGACAGTCATACACGTTTTAGCGGCGACCAGGCTAGCTAGGCATGATGCCACAATGGCGACCTTTTGCAAGAGCGAGGAGGTCAGCATATTGATTGATAGCAGACTGGAGTGTTGGACGCAGGAATAGAGAGAAGATTGGGGGATCTGCTGGGTGCGGATGAAGAGGTTAGTGGAACCAAGCGAGAATCTCATGGGGGAGAGCAATTTATAGGCGCTTTCGGGACGAGCAGAGTTTTCAGATGTCGAGATCATCCTGCCGATAGCAAGGCCTCGACTCCCAGGTTATGTTTGATTCAGGATCAAGCTCTTCTTCTTCCTTGCCGTAAAAGACATTTCGTTCTTCCATAAGAATGCTTTTTCAGGGATGAATGTCAGCCGCCAGGCAAGCTCGCTGTGAAACAAAATGATTGACTATCGACGAGGCGCTGTTTTACTCAAAGTCGCTTTTGATCGACGTAAAGGTCCAGAAGCCGATGGAATGAGGGTTGAATCCAAGCCAGCTCCTTGGTAAACCGGTAGCTGGTCTATCCCTGCTTGGGAGGTAGCTCTCCGCAGAAGATTCATGGGAATAGCTCACGAGGTCTGACTCTGTTACCCACATATGGCATTTAGTATCTTACAGTTCCGCTTCCTTGTTTACGGGAAACGCCTAATTCGGAAGAAGTAAGGGTGAAAGTAGGGGGAAATGTATGACTTCAATTGTATCCCAAATACTGGAACGTTCTGGCCATGCTCACTCCGGAGATGTGCGAGTCCATCCTTCCTCCATCAAATACCACCATTGATACTAGGTCTCATGTTATGAGATGTAGCCCTTCGTATCCCTTCACACACGAGGCATGCAAAAGCCATATGGGACTGATGAAGTAGGTTGCCATGATGTGTCTCATTTCGCCAAGGCATGTATTTGCGTGGAATGCGGTCAAAGACCCCTATGACCTGCGCGTTCACCTCAACCAGCATTGATAGTTTAAATCGCGTGGCTTATCCCTTGCTGAGAACCATCATGAAATACGAAAACCAGGCTAGCGTGAGCCGGAACGTGGCTGGCTGGATATCAATGTTCAGGACAATCGCCCAAGACAATATTCCAAAGAAGGATGAGTGGCACGCCATGCCTCTGGAGTAGCTAATGATCAAAAATATGTGATGATACGGTTTGGCTGCATATTGTTGGCGATCTAGATTTGATATAAGTGAAGTAGTGATGTGATATTGCAGTGGCGTATTTGAGGGCCGAAAGCTGTCGCTGTGAAATGCAGACTGGCGTGTACCAACTAGTCACTCAAGGTTAGAAGTACCTCTATCTACCAAAAGGGGGTATCCGATATGGCAGGGTTTTCAAGAACAAGTTTACCTAAAGTTCAACCAGCAAAATTGCTCGAATACAAGGTTTCACTCCTCTGTCTTAGTTGTCAATGAGTCAATGATAGGAGCATACAGTCTTTATTTAGACGATGCAGCTGGTGAGAATGATATGGCTGACGCTACTAAACATTGATGTCTTACCTATACATCTGATGACAGAGTGAAAGATATTCAAGCTTCAAAACTCCGCATGTATACTTCAAGCTATATCAAACCCGCTTAAGTTCCAACATCCAAGGTATGATGGTCTTCGTGAAAGAGTATTGAATGGCCTTGAATCGGCGCCCCAGGATGAACATATCTCACTTCCGATTAACCGCGATATATACAGATCAACCGCCAGGGCGCCTCGACATCGGGGTCTGGTTATTAGAATAAGTAGAAGAAGGAGAGAAGCTGATTGGCCACAGAATTGTCGCTGAGGATCAACTGAGTCTGACTCGGGGACAATATGCAGTGTCTTCCCGGCGGCTACCTGCCTGGAACCAACAATTAGGTCGGCATGTGGGCAGTCAGTCATGCCATAAGGAGTTTTGAGTGAGTTTATGCCTACAGGTAGTTAACATAACAAGTACTAATTTGGGGCTTTCACTGGTTTCGGATTGAAGCGAGCTCCGAGGTCCTTTCTTACAAGGCCAAACCTGATACGCATGTTGGTCAGAACCGCGCGGCTTGCTATGTGCTGGACATCTGACTCATGAGCTTTGTATTGGGGAGAAGGTTTCGAATGGTCAGCTTAGGGTTGGTAAACGGCGCTTACTGCGACGTGGGGGGGTAAAATCACCACGTGACAATCAGACTGGACAAGCTGACATCCAACATTGTCCAATGCCTCGGAACTCATCCTCTTCATTATATCACGTTTTCTATCATCTCTCTCATCCAAACAATCGCATTGGATCTCCAAGCCATGCCCCTAACTCCGAATCATCTCAACGCGATTTCAACAGCTGTTGACTCAGTACTCTCAACTGAGATAGCTGAAGTTACCTATGCTCAAATCCTAGATGGCCTCCCAACTATTGATGTGTTTCGCGATCGCTATTCCAGCGGGCTGGATATCCGTCATCCGCTTTATCAACATACCACACTATGTCCTGGGGTACTGGAAAGGATGCGTAAGTATCGTGCAGAATTCGATACACAGAGCCTGAAATACGACGACAAGGTAGTGCTCCTCAGACTCGGACTGCGTATTGTTTCAACTGATTTTTTCCTCCGTCTCTAATCTTGATGTTTTTAGCTTATTGAAGCATTTCAACGATCATCACCTGGTTCAAGGGAATTTCACTTGAGGTTGATCGAAATTGTCGCGATTGCTGTGCACCAGATAGCAGTTTCGATCTTCAACCTCGATGAGAGCCTGCACAAGAACGACGGCGTGACCTCTTGGGAGTCTCCAAAAGATCCCCGGGCATCCCCGTTACCTAGCCATCTTAGAGATCTTCCGCCACCTGTTACATTGTTCTACCACCAAGCATACAGACTCCATGAGCGCTATCCCAGCGGCGTCGGTGATATGGTCGGCTATTGGGCCGAGAACCGTATTTTGGGCGGTGTGGTTCTCTTTGATAGAGGGCCGTCGGGATTCGAAGTAAGTAGTCAGATCTCCTATATTGCCATGTCCAGACTAACTGACTACGCTTCAAAACAATAGTGTAAAGATATTTACTTTCATTCAGATCGGCAGGGAGTAACATTCAGAATCTACAAACTCCTCGATGACCAAGTCGAAGCCCTTATAACCTTCCTCACCGGCAGTTCCAGCGCCAATTCAAACTGGTGCCCTTTACCAATTCTCGGCGACAAGAATAACCGGACTCGTGTAGACCCCGATGATGCTATCGACGAGCACGGCATTTTTCGTGACCGATGGGAAAGAGAGGTTCCTGTAAAGGACTTTTTATATCGGCGACGACGGCGATGTACACAAAATGCGTTGGATTATCCGGAAGTAGATGATGAAAGAGAGGCCATAATGAAGTATCTCAACTCCAGGCAATGATTATTCACTATATAATTACTTGTTTTGGGAACAGAGATGCGATGAAGATGCCAGCTGTCCGTGCAGTAAAGACAACGAGTCTGTTGTTAGCTGAGGCAAATCCGTGACCATAGCACTGAGAGGCTTTCAGCCGCGCAATTGTTACCACTACTCCACATGAGCCATCTTGGCCTTCTCAACACGGTCGCGCTCTAGATTAATCAAGAATTCGGGCCGTTCTCGTTGTGTAAGATGTCGCTTTCGGCAGACGATAAGGCTAGGGTTCTGAACAAAAATCTGGTCCATATCCTCCAGTGTACGGCGCGAGGTTTCGGGATACAGGCAGTAGACAACGGGGAAGTAAGAATAGCAAAAGCATGCAAACACTGACCGAGTTTAGTACTCCTTCGTTCCTGGACTCATACTGGACAGAAGCATTGGACTATGACTTACAGAGAAAGAAGCCCCAGTTCAAGTTATCGACACCGGTCTTGGTAAACTGCGTCACGATGAATCCGCTCATCCAGTTCGTAGCAGTAGCCGCGGCGGCGCCTCGCGTGCGCCAACCCAGAGAGTTGACTTCTGAGTTGAAGACCCAGGGAACTTTGGCAAAGCTGGTGCCATAGAAGAAATAGTAGATGAAGAAGAACGAAGTTGTCACCTCTCCGAGCTAATCACGAGTAAGCCATTGCCTATTTGCTGTCATCTTTATACCGGCTTTATACATACCTGTTTCTTGATGTCGGGGTTGTGTTTCGCACCTAGGAGAGTCATTGCAACAATCAAGTAGCAAGAACCCATGGTTGATGCTCCATACAACATCATCCTAGAATCGTCAGTATGTTGCCACAGTGGCTATGAAGAAGATGGGTACGTACTTTCGACGGCCAAACCGATCGATGATGAACAGGCAACAAACGGCGGAAAATAAGTAAATGGTGCCATTGACGCCTGTGAGGAGGCGACTTCGTCGCTCACTGTAGCCAAGAACCTGTTGCAGCATTGTAGGGAGGTAGTAGCCCAGCGCATTCACCCCAGAAAATTGCTGCATGAACTGAGTTCCGCACGACAGCAAGACTCTTCGGAGGTTTTGGGTCTTATCGCGACATCGAAGCATGTCCATGGCCGACACCGTCTCCTTACGTTCCTCCTCGATGGTAGCCTGGATTGACATGAACTCGGCTCTGACATCAGGGTCTTGAGTATCGACGTTCCTTCCAGCTAGTCGAGCTATGACTTTGAGGGCATCGTCGTGTCGGTCTCGGAGCATCAGCCATCGCGGCGAGTCGGGTACGAACAGGAGTGCAATGGCGATAATGCAAGGGAAGATGAGTTGAAAGCCAAGAGGGAAGCGCCATTGCAGAGGGCCTCCTCGAACGGCAAGGGCGTAGTTCATCCAGTTGGAGAGGCAGAACGCTGCAGTGTTGCAGAGCGATTGCACGACGACAAGTTTTCCACGCACTCGGGGCTTTGAACATTCGGCTTGGTACACAGGACAGGTCGACGAGGAGACGCCTGAGGATAAGTTGGTCAGTACAAAACATTCACGGTTAGGTACGCGTATGCACGTTGAGCCTTACCCATCCCAAATCCGTTGATAACACGTCCGATAATCATCTGCGGGAGATGCCATGATGCAATCTGGAGTACAGCGCCGATAGAGTTGGCTGCGACAGCGACCCAAATTGTTTTCTTGCGTCCTAGTTTATCACCGCAAACAAAGGCAAAGATTGCTCCAAAAAAGGCTCCGAGCTACAAGAGAAATTCAGCAACTAGACTGTCCATAGACGGTATCTTTAACTTACTGCAAAACAACTCGACACAATGCCGGAAATGCTCGCAGTATTGGTCTCGGGAAACCAGTACTTGAAATCAGAGGAAATGAGAACTCCCGAAAAAACACCCTAGAGCCATCAGTCAGTGGACTTTCGAGCAAGAACGCGCCGTGGTCGAGTTACCTGGTCGTAGCCGAACCATGACATGGAAACTATACAGGTGCGTCAGTACTCGCTATCTACCACACTTTCGTCTTCACACGAACCGGCATTGACGAGTGTGACGCACACCAGTAATGGGGTGCCACTCAAATTGCTCAGAGCCATTGAAGAATGTTGATGTGCAAGAAATATTCTGGAGAGTCGATCAGTAAAGTCTGAGGTTGAGCCTGCATCTGATAGTAAGGATAGATCTTGGGATTGGCAGCAACGGCTCCCTCTTATAGAAAACCCGTGGAGTTGAATTTGGAACCGATGCCATGGTTCTGGCGAGTGGTGGTTTTGAGCCATCAGCTCTCTGGGGTCCCCATGGGCTCATGATTTGTGCGGGGAAGGACGCTAAACAACCCATTGGTCGATGTTCCGTGTGGAGTCTCTTCATCAGATGACTTACACTGGGGTTGTGTGGTGAAGTGCCCCCTGAGAGACATGACCAGAATCAGGTCGTGGCTTTCTCAGCCAGACAAGAACGAGTGAGTGCTATAACTGATTCCTTGGCGGTGGGGATAGGCGGCAGCACACTCTCCGCAGCAACTTCCAGGTGATGGTTTGAGCGCGGGTATGAGCGGCAGACGGTCCGACTCTGCGTGAATAACCGGGCTTATTGATGTTTGATGCTGGTGACACACAATGACAGCATCGGGTGCGATCCTGTCAAGAATGGAGTAGAACATTTAACGTTCCAAGAGCCCATGAATACTAGTAATTCACCACGACCTCGCAACTTTTCGCTATTTTCCAGTCAACTTCATATCGATGATGGAGTCCTCAGCCATGTACGTCCAAAAGTTGACCGTCAGATCAGTCAACCAGCCACTAACCTCTTGCCCAGTCAATACGTTTTGGTCACCGGTGCCACTGGGTTTATTGGTGCCCATATAGTCGATGAGCTTCTGTCAAGGGGCCTCAAAGTCCGCGGGACAACGCGATCACTCGACAAAGGAAACTTAATGCTCGAGGCGAGACCGCAGTTCCAGAAACAACTTGATTTCTTCAAAATTGATGACTTTGAGAAACCAGGAGGGTTTCTCGACGCAGTTAAGGATATTGATGCCGTGGTTCATGTGGCAAGTGTATGTCTAAAGCATGTCGCTATTTACAATGTTAAGCGTGGACTAATTTCGTAAAAGCCATTCACATACGACACCAAGAATAACGAGAAGGAGTTGATTACCCCTGCTATAAATGGTGTGAATTCCATTCTAGAAGCTGCCGCCAGTTCGTCGAGAGTAAGACGCGTCGTCTTGACATCCTCATTTGCAGCTGTTATGAACGCCGAGCGAAAGGGGCCTCCTTATTTCACTTATACAGGAGATGACTGGAACCCATTATCTTACGAAGAATCCATAGATCCCGAAACGAGCGCCGTGATTGCGTACCGTGGATCGAAGAAGTTTGCCGAGCTCAAGGCCTGGGAGTTCGTCAAGCAGCAGAAACCGACATTCGATCTAGTCACACTATGCCCTCCTATGACATTCGGTCCAATCGCACATCCAGTTGACAACATTGACGCACTTAACGAATCAAACAAGATGCTTTGGAAGATCGCCGGTGGTGAAAGTCCGCTTCCAGTCGCTCGTGTACCATTCTGGATTGATGTTCGCGACCTATCGAAAGCCCACGTCGAAGCCCTCCTTCGTCCAGAAGCAAGTGGGAAGCGATATATTCCAGCATCTCCTGAGCGTTTCACTTATGCCAAAGCTGCCTACATAATTCAAAATCATTTTGAATGGGCACGTGACAAGGTTTCTAAAGAAGAACAGGTGGCCGATGAATCACATGGAGTAGATGGAGCGACAGCGGCTAATGAGTTGGGTCTCGTGTATACGCCTTTCGAAAAAACTGTGGTAGATTTGATCAAGCAAATAGTTTCCTTGAACGAGAAACGAAATAGTTAGACGTTGCATAGCTTCATAACTAGAGATAATGTTTCACAGTATTGTATGATCATGTGTCTTGGAGTAAATTGACGTGATTTCCTGACCATGACAGAGCAGCAGAGCTATTATACCGGTCAACTGATAGAATCAAATGCTTGTATACGGCTACCGAGTGTCCCTCAATATGTGATAACTTTCTCACTTGCTCATTTTCAAGGCCAGTTATTCATAAACCTGACTACGTAAATGAGCATCATGTTGGCGGATTAATAGGGAAACTGTACGTAGTGTTTTGAAATTACCGAATGCTCATGCACCTGTCAGCCAAGCCAAGTAGACAATACTTCCATGACCCCGGCTCAGGAACAAATCCAGGCTTTACGAAAGCTTGACTTATTCCGAGTTGTCGGTTCCGCGGAATGGTCTGATCCAGCTTGACTAGTCCTACATGGTATTGGGTTGGGGAAGGGCGGCAACCACAGCTAGCGTGACGGAAGCGGGGATGAGCGGCACGAATAAGTTATCAGCCGAGGTTATTGGTTGACAAAGGTATGCGAATTGGGAAGTTCTAGTTGACAGATCGGGGTTGGGCGGCATAACGAGATCAAACTAAACATGGCAGCTGTTTTTTGGCTCGAGCAGATCAATATTAACGATGGCTTCCATACAATGTAATTAATAATAATAAAAGACTGCCAATATCTGCTTCCAATAGGTTGATCTCCCAGTACACTCTTGTTCTTGTCACGCAACACTTGGTGTCATTCACGCATACGATGTATCCGGACACTTTCGAAGGATTTGCCATCCATTCAGCCGCCGAATGGGACAGTCCGAGACGGTTTGAGGTCTGCTTCCCCAAAGGATTCGATGTGATTCATTATACTAAGATCTTGACCTGCAGTTCAAACCGAAGCCTTTCGGTGAATATGATATCGATATCAAGATAATTGCCTGTGGCGTTTGCGGCTCTGACGTTCACACGGCAACTGGTGGATGGGGGAATAAGAATTGGCCGTTAGTGCCCGGACATGGTAAGACCTTGTGGTAGGTGGCATGGCCTAGTGGCTAACTCATGATTTCAGAGATCATCGGAACCGCTGTCAAAATAGGCTCAAAGGTTACGACAGTCAAGGTTGGTGACCGTGTTGGAGTTGGAGCTCAGATTTCCGCATGTCTCAAGTGCCCGACATGTAAAGAAGGCAATGAAACATATTGTAAGGAACAGATGGGTAAGTGAATCCACGATACGATCTGAGATAGAGAACAGATCAAGATTCAGGTCACTCATGTTGGAACAGACACCTACGGTTCAATCTACCCTGACGGGACTCTCGCGCATGGGGGCTATTCGTCTCACATCCGTGCCCTAGAGCACTTTACCTTCCCTATTCCTGAGAAACTAGAGACCGAGTTAGCAGCGCCAATGCTTTGCGCAGGTTTGACAGCATATTCGCCTCTTGTCAGAAATGGAGCTGGCCCTGGCAAGAGGGTTGGCGTATTGGGAATGTAAGTCTCCAATCTTCAACCCCTGACTCCCTGATGACGTATTAAATCGGTATTTTTCAGCGGCGGAATCGGCCATTTTGGCATTCTGTTCAGTAAAGCCCTCGGCGCGGAGACTTACGCCATATCTCGTAGCTCGTCCAAGAAGGACGATGCATTGGCTATGGGCGCCGACGGGTTCTTGGAGACGCGCGTCGAAGGCTGGGCCAAGAAGTATGAGATGAGTTTTGATATGATCTTGTTCACTGCAAGCTCCAATGATGACTTCGATCTGGCTCCTTACCTTTCGCTGCTGAAAGTCCATGGACGTTTCATCGCAGTTGGCCTTCCCGAAGGCGAAGGATGGCGAGTCTCGCCCCAAAGTTTGCTTGCTAATGGATGCTTGATTGGCAGCAGTCATCTGGGCAGCCGAGAAGAGACGCTGGCCATGTTGGACTTGGCGGCAAAGCAGGGGATAAAAAGTTGGGTGGAAACAATCCCAGTGAGTGAAAAGGGATGTGGCGAAGCATGTAAGTTATATGACGGCCTTACTAGAGACATCGCATGTTCTAATATTTGTAACTTTACAGTGAGACGTGTGCACGAAAATGATGTCCGATACCGATTTACACTGACTGATTACGACAAGCAGTTTGGGTAACTTCTTTGCACCTCTTACATATGTTGTTCAAGCCCGCGGTTTTGCGAACAGGTCTTTTTGTAGTCAAAAGTAGCATATTGTTCTCGAAATACAGACATGTGAGCCTGGTTAGAATCACTAATTTGTCTCGAGCCACAGCGGTCCTACGATACCAACCAAATCCAGAATTGTTGTATCACTTTTCGTTGTAACCGTCTATTTTGATGTCTCGTTAATATCTTGAATTTACAAATTTGAAAGGGTCTCGTTTACGTCACATAGATTGTATAACTTTGTCAACTGAGGCTGGGTAAATACGTTCATAATGCCTCGTCACTTCTTAAAAGGATATCACAATGTGTGGCTGTAATGTAATGAACCACTTCCTGTGTTGTTTAAATGCACACCATAAGATCAAAATACATTAGTTATTGAAAGCAATTCGAGACTGGTCTTCCAGCCTTGAAGAGAAGAGAAATCCCAAGATCACTGGCATCTTAGCGCAATGAGTTAGATCAATGTTTAACGGTCCATCATAGATCCGGTCCGTGGTGCGGGGATTATGACTTTGTCAACATACCCGGAAATGCATTTCTTCTCCCATATCAGCTACTGTACAGAGTCAATCCCAGAAGCCGAAGCACGCCTGGGTTCTGAATAATGAGTTTCTTGCAAAATAACGACTCCAATGCCACATCAAGAGCCTACTCCAACCTCCACTCTCACGTTGTCCTTCTGTTATCAATAGTTTAGCCCACCAATCATACATGCCATCTCACATTCGAGCATGAGCTTTAGCCGGCAAAGAGTAGCTTTGGCTTGCACTTACTGTCGTCACAGGTAAGCAATCTAATGTGACGGTTTGGGTCTTGTTACTCAGCTTCCTTGTCTGGTTGTAGAAAGCGAAGATGTGACGCAGCCAAGCCGCGATGTAATAACTGTACAAAGTCAGAAGTCGATTGCCACTACGATGATGGCCCCTCACAGAGGTAATGTTGTTTTGTGTGTCCTTGTCTCGATTCTGGAGCTAACGAAGACTCGACAGGATCGATACGTCAGGAGGCACCAAAGAGATTATCAGCCGGCTGAAAGACATCAAAGCAACCTTGGACGAGCAGAATCAGCATCTAGCAATCTTGACAACAACCAGCCCTTCTCCAGTGGACTCGCGAGATGGCGCAGCTACCAGCTCATCGCTCCCAAATGTACCCATGACAGAGATGCAAATGTTCGGTATTGAGCCACCAAGACATACTTCTCACCCGCAAATGACCATGGAAACCAACAACTGGGAACCCATGAATATCCCGATTGAGCACAAGACATCCTCGAGTTACCTTTTAGGACTCCCAGCCATCCGCGCATTGATTGGTGAATATCCTTCCAATTTATTCTTTCTGCTAGAAACCCGGAGCCCGCTACCTCCACGACTGTCTCCGGAGCAATGGCAAACTTCTCTGCCTCCTTTCCATGTTGATCGAGCATTGCTTGACAACCTGGTTTCTTCGTTTTTCTCTTCTGTGCATGTCAGTCACCCAGTACTTGACCAGGCAGAGTTCAGGCAGATATACGAAGAATTTCTGGGGAAAGGGGCAGACTCGAGTACTGAGTCGGCGCTCTGCATGACAGTGTTCGCCCTCGGCGCCGTTTGTACCTCTCCAGCAGGTTCGTCTGGAGCCCAGTTCCCTCTAGACGGTTCGGAGTATATGCAGTACGCTCTTCCCACTCTTATGCTTCGTTCTCTGTGGTCCTTTGCCTTTGATCTCTCTCTAGCCCAAGCACTAGTTCTGGCGAGTGTTTATTTTGCCTACATTGTGCGTCCCCTTCACAGCTGGCGACTCATCTACCTGGCCACCAACCTATTGCAGCTTAGGCTCTCAAAGTAAGTAGACAACGGAAACTACTGTGACACCTGTTCTAAGCTTTCTTTCAGCCTCGAGCACCAAAGACAAGCACTTAATACCGAAGGAGCGATACTTCGGCTGTTCTGGTCTTGTTTCATAATCGAATGCGACAGACTCGCTGAGCTCGAATTACCCAGAAGCAGCCTCCAACAACTGACAGACGACGCGAATTTACCGACTTGCGAGGGCTTGGATGACATCCATATGACAGCGTATCTTGCCGAGATATCGATCCGTCGACTCCTGAACCGCATTCACAACTCGCTTTACCCAAGAAGACCCAACGTGCTCAATACTTCTTTTTCATCAGTGTCGCTAATGGCACCAGAGGAATTTTCTCTAGAAGAGCTGACGTCCATAACTTCTGTTTGCGAAGAGCTACATCATCAGCTTGACATCTGGCATGCAGCAATTCCTGAGCAGTTCAGGCCACCCCTCGGCCTTGAAGACTTGGAGAACGACAGGATTTCCATACTAAGAATTCGATACTACGCAGCAAGGCATATCATCTACCGCCCTTTTGTACTATATATCACAACACATCCCAAATCATCTGCACCGAGCAGTATTATCGACAAGGCAGAGATTTGCATCGAAAGTTGCAAGCTATATTTATACCACACTTCAAAAATTCTTCAAGCTCCAAGTCAATATACATGGACATTTGCTTTGTCGTAAGAATCTTATCCTGGCATAACTATATACATCCTTTGCTAACCTACAAAACAAGATCGCTTGGGGCTGTGATCATGCTCACCCTCTCTTGGCTCAGTACAGAGCTTCGTCAGTTTGTTCTAGAAATAGATAACCTCCAAAGTCTGGCCATTGAAAACCTAAGCCAGTGGGATGTATCCAGTATCTCCGATGTTTTGTCAATACTTGAGGATATGAGGAGGAAGACACGCCTACGTTCAAGAGTTTGAGGTCAGCCTTTATGTTTCAATTGTTGTCTATATAATGTAATTGTAAGACCATATGCTGGATGAACTATGACATTTGCCATAGACTAGATGTACTGCCAATCTTACAATTCGCCACCCGTAGGCTGAGCAATGATCTGTTGCCCAATATCGGACGTCCAGAACTTCCCATCAGGATAAGTATACTTCTCAAGTGCTTCTTCGGTATAGCCTGTTGAATATCCAGGAGCCAATGGTGTAACGTAGTGTGCGTTGGAGATCTTGGACGGGTGTCTCAAGTTTTCGCGATGACTGTCAGCATTTTCCAACATGGACTTGCGCCCACTTATAGCAACATAGTCGATCGTGCTGAGGTGAGATGTGAGCTCCGTCAAACCCATAGCGCCGTTGTGAGGAACACAAGGAACGTTGAATTTCAAGGCCATCAGCATGACCGCCTATGTTCAAATCGGTTAGATTGCTGGAAGAGCGTTGGTGGAGCATCTAAGAAGACTTACAAGACACTCGTTTACACTGCCAAGTCTCACGGCGTCGATTTGAGCGACGTCAGTTGCTTCTGCTTGCAACAGCTGCTTGAAGGTGACACGATTCTGTGCTGCTTCACCTGTAGCGACACCGACTCCGTATGGTTTCAATGCTTTTCGGATCGCGGCATGTCCCAGTACATCATCAGGATTGGTTGGCTCTGAATTATTATCAGCGTCTTATCGGTGCCATGGCTGGAAGAAACACACCTTCGATAAAAACTGGCTTAAACTCCACCAGCTGCTTCATATACTCGATGGCTTCTGGCACGCTCCACACCTGAAGTCCATCATCAGTAACTATTGTAAAAGGTTTACCGTCATTACTTACTTGGTTGGCGTCAATCATGATCTGATAATCATTATCGTACCCCAAAACATCTCTCACGGCCGAGAGCCTTGATCGATCAGCCTCAACACTAGTTCCGACCTTGAACTTGAAAACTTTGTATCCTTGAGCCATAGTTTCAAGTAAAACTTCCTTCATCCTATCACCAGAGAATGCCAGCCAGCCCGCTGATGTTGTATATGCTGGCACAGCAACGTTGTCAAATGCTTCCTGGAGCCGCTTCTCCTTGCCCACAGCTGTTTTCTCGAGCATAGCAACAGCTTCTTCCGGGGTGATGACGTCGGTTATATACCTAAAGTCGATGCAACGGACAATCTCCTCGGGTGTCATCTCACATACAATCTGCCACACTGGGATACCGAGGATCTTACCCCAGAGATCCCACACAGCATTCAGTACTCCAGCCACAGCCAGATGTGTAACACTTTTTTCAGGGCCGATCCACCTGTACTGTGAGTCCGAGACCATGTAACGCCAGGTCTTGCCCATATCTCTAGTCAGCTCATGCATCGTTTTGCCCACCACGCGCTTGGCAAAGATGTTCAAGGCCATGCAAATGAGCTCACTCCCTCGACCATTGCTGAAAGCCTATCACATTATTAGCATATTTCTCGGGCCATTGGACACAAGTTGACCAACAATTCCTTCTCCTTTCAAATCGCCTTGGTTTGTGTGAAGTTGAATGTATGGGTGAGATCCATTTGTCCCGACATGCATGGCATCTGAACCAACCCCATCGAGACTTGTAGGGAATCTGATGTCAATGACTGTGAATCCAGTGATAGTGACATCTTCAACTGCAAGGGGGAGTTTGAAAGAAGGCATGGTAATAGTTCAAGTTGGGGACGAAGGTAGGATAGAAACGCAAAGTTCAAGATCGGAGAACAATTGTTACCTTAGTACGAGATGTTCAGCGACTTTTATGAAGATTTGTCCGGGGATGAGATTATAATATGGAGACACATGCAGCTTAATGGATGCGACGCGGATGGAAACAATATGGTAACCCCCACATCATAAGACCATCGTTATTAGTTGACCGGAGCAGGTGGCTCCATATGCCGCCTTTCCCCGTATCTTCCCCAAGCATCTGACGATTCTGGGGTGCCGCCTTTCCCCGCGACATTGCACGATGTGTGGATGCTTTGGCATCGAAAATGAAACATCGATATATCACCTATGATCCAGCATATAACAGTAGCATCATCACATGAAGAAGGGCAAGATGATTTTCAAAACCACATACTTTCTTCAGTACATTGATTGCATTTCTCAGCCTTGACGTTGCCTTCGATGGTGCCCAAGCCTCTTCCCACCGGCATTATTGCTCCAATCCAGGTCTTTTTTCATGGAGACACAGAACAAGAGCTTGATACTGAGACAATCGGTAGACACGCAGTGCGTCTCGCAAAAGCGGGCATAACAGGCATAGCTACAAACGGATCGAATGGCGAAGCAGTATATCTGTCGGGCCAGGAACGAGCTTCAGTCACGTCCACCGTACGACATGCCTTAGACACAGCAGGGTTCCCACATATCCCGATCATGGTAGGAGCCTCGGATCAGTCAGTCACCGGAACATTGAGACTGTGTCGGGACGCAGCTGCCTCAGGTGGCGATGCAGCCTTGATCATGGTGTCAAGCTTTTTCAAGTGGGCAATGGACTCGTCCGCCATCGAGCGATATTACCAGCAAGTAGCCGATGGGAGCCCCCTACCCATAGTCATTTACAACTACCCTGCGGCCGTGGCAGGTATTGACCTTGACTCTGAGCTGTTGGAGCGGCTCGCTGCCCATCCAAATATCATCGGCGTCAAGTTTACCTGTGGTAACGTTGGAAAACTAGCCCGAGTCTCTCGAGCTTGCCAGCCCATTTCGGATGTGACACCATTCGTTGAAGGGACATCGCCATTTTTTGCCTATGCCGGCATTGCTGATTTCATCTACCCTTCTGTGATGGTTGGTGGATCTGGGGCTATCGTGGGTGCTGCTAATGTGTTCCCTCGAACATGTGTGAATTTGTACCGGCTGGCGACCGAGGGTCGTCACCGAGAAGCAAGGGAGGCACAACAGCAACTGGCGCAGGCGGATTGGTCGCTCACAAAGCGTGCCATTCCGGGTTTCAAGGCCATATTACAGCAATATCATGGGTATGGAGGCGTTCCTCGGCAGCCAATGGCGGGGTTAACGACAGTTGATGCATCACAGCTGTGTGATGAGATACGGTGGATGATGGAGATAGAGAATGCTTTACCTGACGTTTAACACCCGTTCCTTGTTTATCACATTTTCTATAATGGCATCTTTATATAAGCTACCATAACCTCCTTTCATCCGTAGATGCTCGCCTCAAGAGGACAGTTTGACTCACATTCGTGATACTTGCTGATCTCTTGTCATTTCAAGACAAGCATAAACCAACCAACAAGCATTTCACATTCCGCACCCTTCATTGTCTAGGTCCGAGTAAAAGCTTGTCTCAACGGTCCCGAGTTTTTATCCAATGAGAGAAATGAACTATAGGAGCGTGATATCTGACCAGTGCAGGTGAAAAGCGGGATTCAGAGAACGGTTGATTGAACATAACGTTTTAGCTGAAAAAGAAACTTAGAACAAAGTGGAACCACAAGAATGTAACAAGAATAACGAACAATCTTTGTAGCTACGAATGAAGTAATGAAGATCGTGTTGCACCATGCTCAGCTGAGACGAACAAGAGAGGATAGATATGTGAGAATTTGCGAATATTGACAGCATGATAGAAGCTACGATGAAGAGTAAAACTAAGAAGGATAAAGATAAAACACTAATTCTGATAACACGCAGCTGGTGGTGCTTTTTCGTCCTCGACTTCGCCCTCGACTTCGCTACCCTATATAGATCCAAACCTCTTCTCAACCACGCAAAGTGACGATAATCGCACTTCACATGATGACGTTACAAATAAAATTTTCTGTCACCTCAGCAGCAATCCAATAAAGTTTCCGACTTCCGAAGGGAAATCCCGTCGGCTGACCGTTTCTTCCTGTCACAAGGACCCTCTTGCAAGACATCTTGACAGCAAGGGATGAGAAGTGCAACCCCGATGGATAAGGAACAGGAGAACGAGCTGTCAGGCTGGACATGGACCCACTGATCGACAGTTCATATTTCCAATATCAAATCAAATGGCTGGCTGTCATGTCTGGGGGCTGCGGAGGTCTGAGATGTCACATTCCAGAGCTTTACATCTCGGACGTATATTATGTCTGTATAATGGGGTGGAAGTGACATGTATGAGGTCTCCCAACGCTTATTAGTTCAAAACTTGCCGATGCCAACTGTATCATATCAGGATCCACAAAGCCAAGAAGAGACAAGACATGTCGTATCGGGAATTTAGACGACAAAGTTTGAACTTTACCAAAACAATATCAACCAACCAGCACGTCCAGTGGTAACCTCAACATTACCTTGTTTTCATGACAGCATGTCGCAAAATTTACGTAACGCAGTTGCAACATGTTTCAAAAATGCGAACCGAGATGTAGGTAGACGAAAGATAGAGTGATAGAGTCAAGACGATTGTCGATATGTGAATCCAGAAGATTATTGCGAGTGGCTGGATTGTCATACTATCTATCACATAGCAACGATCCAGTACCGCATTTGGCATGAGTAGACCAGACCAGAATGGTTGATCTGCAAGATATCACAAATTGACCAAAATCGAACAGGAGAAATATCTATATAAACCTCATGCTGCCCCCGTATCTGATCATCTAACTTAGTCTCATCCCACCAACTTCCAACAAGCACATCATCAAAGCACCTTTCACAAAACCCTAACACCCTTCTCTATCCTCCACCAACTCGCCACCATGAAGGCCGCTCTATTCCTTAGTCTTCCCATCCTGGCTCTGGCCGCTGCAGTCCCTCAGAGCAGTGACGCCAAGCGTCAGCTTCCTGAACTTCCTCTTGACCTTGGTTGCCTGTCCGAACTCGAGGGCATCCAGGACTGCGTCACAGACATTGGTCCAGACACTGTCTTGACTGATTTGGTCGGATGGTAAGAGTCTTAGTGTTCATGGAAGATAGATTGAAACTCATCGACTAATTTGTGATACCACAGTCCCCTTCTTACAATTCTTGGTGCTCTTGACTGCATTCTTGGCACGATCGGTGGTAACCTTGGAGGCAGCTAAATCCCAGATAGGGTACAGGGTCTTGAAATTTCTGGGCTGGATATTTACAATGGTATAATGTATTCGACTTGCCTCTCAGATAGACAACTGAGGGTCGTTCGTTCCTTACGTCTCACTGGACCTCTCGACAGGCCATATTTGCATGATGATGAGCTCTTGATTATCACATCTTCTTGTAATGCAAGTAATGGGAAGTTATACCAGGTATCATAGTCTGGAGCTTGGTGAGTGCCACGTAAAAGTTCTAATATACTCTCTGTAAAACAGGATTCCTGTCGGTTCCCATAGAAAGAGCGGCCGTGCCCATCCGTTATGCATAGATTTCATGACGACTTAGCATCGCCACAGGGATGCCATGCGTGATGACACAGTGATAGCCACGTTGAGGGAGCCGAATTTGTCACGCATGGCCTCACAATTAATTCGGAATGAACGGTATAGTAATTTGGCGTTTGTCTTTGATCTATCCTCCCAAAAGAATAACGCCTTCGCACTTCCAATGTCTATCAGAACAATGAACTTCAATAGGCAATAATAAAGGAGCACTTACTTTTGCATGTTTGAACATAGCAAAGACAGTGGAGGGGCAGTTTGATATTGAGGCAAGTCTTACTTTCGATATAAGGGCAACATTGCAAATAACATTCCACACCGAATATGATCTAGCTGTTTGGCCATGATTGACACTAGGTCAGAGTATGTATAAAGGTATTAGAGAACCAATATAATACCTAAGCTGTCATGCTGGAAGGTTGATACCCGCACGGTACTGAGCATATTATAAAGCAAGTCCTCAGTAAATAGGTTATAACTTTTGGGAACTATAACGATGCGAAAACGGGCGAATTTCAAGCTGCTGCTGGCAACAGACCATAGTCTTACCACAAGAACTATCTTTTAATGTCCGGAAATAACGTGATTATACTTTAAAATGAAGTAAGAGTCGAATTTTAATAAAAAGAGGACTTCTTTGCATACTTATATGAAAGGATTCAGTAAGACGAAGCGTAGAACATCAGTGCAGTCGTGGAAGGGCCACAAGCGTGTTAATTTGAGCAATGAGAAGGCAAAGATACAGCTAACTAAATGTATATCGGACGCATTAACAAATATTTAAGTTATCGCACCGCCGGTGAGGTAACCCGTGGCATTTCTGAGTAGGTGTCTGGCAGAGGTGTGGTTTGTAGTTATGATTTGGGTAGGTTATTGTCGTTTGCAGAGGCGTATGATAAACATATATCAGTCTTAAATGTAATTTTGTTAGATCTATTCTGGAAAGAAACCGCGAGTATCATGTTAAATTCTACTGGCGTCATACTTCCCTCAGTAGATACCCTCTACAATATGTGCTTGCCTCGCCGTCTTGCACCCTTGGGCACTCCAGGCTTATCAGTGAGGACCAAGCCTTGTATAACGACTTTGTTTTAGCCCAGCGCGTCTCGCCTGTTACCCTAGCCAGCCCTTCTGGTCGAATTCTTCTAACTTCACGTCATTATAGTGAAGTGAAACTTGTGTTATCAACCCCGAACAGAAGAGTTCCTCAGGACGGTTATAGGCTAGAGCTTTCTTGCCTGACCGAGCTTCTAGGGAGTCGCTCTAATTCTTCATTTTGTTTGAATATCAATGCAGAAAAAGAATAAGCAAGATCTTCACTGCCAATTCGCCTTAATTGGTGAGCTTTACCACCGGATTGCATTAGAGCTCACAACATCGTTTCCGGCACTGTGTGCTCTGATAAGAAGGTGAATGTTGAACGGTGGTTCAACTGCCACGAAGCTAAACAAGGAGGAGAGATTCCCTTAACTGAGATACTCATTGATTGACACTGTCCATACATACCTCTTTTAGATTTGAAGGAAACATATATCCCTGACCGATCTTCTGAATAAGCCCAGGTTACAGCCATCAGGTATGTAATTTGAAAGACGAGAACACTCAGATTCGCTAATTGGAGACATGATACATGGGAAACCTTTGAACATTCACCTTCACCGAACAAGAGATGACAGGGTTTGTCTTATTCTATGTGCCGAGGAGTTTGAATTCAATAATGTGGGACTTAGCTCATCGCATTGACCATCTTCTTAATTCAACGTCTAAAGGTAATGAACGTCTTATATCCTGCTCCTACTCGCCCGCCATCCATATCGGAGCTAGAAAACGTGCTATGAATCCCGAGCCTCTCTGTCCAGAGACTGAGCCTGGCACATGTCGAAATAAACACCTCGCCTCGCCTGAAGCTCCTCGTGTGTTCCCACCTCAGCCACTTTTCCACCGACAAGCACAAAGATGACATCTGCATTTCTGATCGTTGACAGACGATGAGCAACTGCTATTACACTGCATCCACTGTCCTTCTTGATTTGCTCGAGAGCTTCTTGGACAAGCTGCTCGGAATGTGTATCTAGCGCTGAGGTTGCTTCGTCTAGAAGAAGAAGTTTTGGCTTGCGGATGAGAGCGCGGGCAATGGCGATACGTTGTCTTTGGCCCCCTGAGAATGCTGTGCCACGTGCGCCGCACCGAGTGTTGAATCCCTCTGGGAGGGATGAAACGAAGTCTAGAATGTTGGCTTGCCGAGCAGCTTCGTTGAGTCGTTTGTCTGATGTATCAGAAAGATTTTCATCGAGACCCATCAAAATATTCTCTCGTACGGTTCCTTCGTAAAGTACAGGCTCTTGTTGGACCAAGGATATCTCACTTCTTAATAGTCGAGGGGATATCTCCTTGATGTCTTGCTCGCCCACACAAATTTTCCCAGATACCGGATCGTAGTATCGCTCAAGCAAGGAAATCAGGGTTGACTTGCCACATCCACTAGGACCGACGACTGCAACAAATTGAGAAGATTTGACAGTCATCGACAACCCTTGGAGAACCTTGGCACTTCGACTCTTGTACTTGAAATGAACATCATCAACATCAATCGGCTGATCGAAATCAGGACCCTTGCCTTGATTGTCACTAGTCTCCAGAATAGCAGGATGCTCATCCCGTAGGTTGAAAAGATAGTTCGCGGCACCCTTGGCTGTAGTAAGACTACCCAAGTTGGCAAACAACTGTGCGCCAGCCTGGCCCGCGAACAAGACACCCATAAAAATGAGGAAGAATTGTTCCGCAGTATACTCACCCGAAGCCATGAGCCGCGATCCGTACCAGAATCCCAGAGCCATGACAAGAAACTCGATCGATTGTGAAAATGCGTAGGCAGTCATGGAAATCGAAAGAGACTGGACGGATTTGATGACAATACTAGAGAGAGTTTCGGAATACTCATGGATAAAGTCGGCCTCGGCAGTCAAGGACGCAACAGTTCGCAAGGCAGATACAGCTTCGCTAGCAAGGCTAGCACTCTCTCGGAACCGCACCTCGTTGCTATCATGAAGTTTAGACTCGAGACGAATCTTGAAGTAACCAGATCCCATGAGCAGAGGTAGTCCCGCAAAAACCATGACAAGAGCAAGCTTCCAGCCATAAGCAAGCGCAAGGCATGAACTCGCCGTGAGGTTCACAATCATGACGAGAACGACGAGGATGTTGAGACCCAGAAGCTCCTGCAGGCTGTTTGGAACTGAAGAAAGGGTAGAGGTCAAAGCGCCAGATGAGTTCTCGGGCCGATCAAAGAACTCGATGTTCATGCCAATTATGCGGCTGAACAACTCAAGCCGATAGTTGTGTGAAATCGCCTGTGCGACATGGTTGGCAATATAGCCAATGATGAAGTAGGCAACCAGGTTTCCAAGAGCTATAACAAAAAACATGAGGGCATAGAAGTTCGCATCCGATGCAGACGGTTCATTGGAAGAGAAAGCGGTGATGAGTCGAGAAAACAGGATGGCTTGACCTGGCCAAGTTGCCGCGGCTATGCTACAGGCGAGTGCAGCCACGATGATCTGAGGTAGGAGAGACTTTTGTTCCTTCAATATGAGAAAAATGCTTGACAGAATCGATCTGTCCTTTGGTTTGGATTCTCCGTTCCTTATCGCCACGGACTTTTCGGTCTGTGCTGTCATGACACGCTCCACGGCATCGTCTGTGTTAGTGGCAACTGGGTCCTCCTTGGTACCCCATTTGCTTTGAGCGCTATGCTCAGGAACAGAGAGGTTCTGTGCACGAATGAGTCTTGCATAGTGAGCGTCGAGTGCAAGAAGCTCATCATGAGTGCCTTGCTCAACAACCTGGCCAGCAGATATGACAACGATATTGTCAGCATCCTTGATAGTTGATAGCCGGTGGGCAATGACAACGGTCGTTCGTTCCCGGGAGACACGTGACAAGGCCCTCTGTACGATGCGCTCGGCTGTGGGATCCAAAGCACTGGTTGCTTCGTCAAGGAGCAAGATCTTGGGGTTGGATACAACACTCCGTGCAATGGCAAGTCGCTGCTTCTGACCTCCGCTCAGTGTACCTCCTCGCTCGCCGAGATAAGTGTCATAGCCCTTCGATGAGTATTAGATATGGTTTTGAGCAGGAAGGGAGAGACGTTTACCTTTTCTAACTTCTGAATGAACTCATGTGCGTAGCTGGCCTCGCAGGCTTCTTCCACCAGATGTCTTTGCTCATCAATGCTGAGAGCCTTTTGACTCTCAGAAAACCCTTTAGCAATATTCTCAAAAACGGTTCCTCTGAAGAGTACCGGTTCCTATATAGATCATTAGTAAGGTCGAAATCCATCGAGAAAGGCTTTACCTACCTGCTGGACAAGTGCCATCTGAGATCGAAGCCATTTGACGTTCAGCATTGATACATCCATACCGTCAACAAGGAGGCGTCCCGAAGATGGCATATACCACCTCTGCAAGAGTCCTACTATCGTACTCTTTCCAGAACCACTTGCGCCAACGAAAGCTGTAGTCTTTCCTGCCGGTATATTCAAGCTAATATCCTTCAAAACCTGTATGTTGGGTCGTGAGGGATATGAGAAAGAGACGTGGTCAACTTGAAGGTGGCCTTGACAAGCTTCAGGAGTTTTGCCATCGTTGGCTAGGGGATCCAACAAAGATGGTTTGTCCAAAATCTTGAAGAGTTCGGAGGCTGCTGCTGCGCCATTGGCAAGGGCGGGGACTTGGGGGTAGAGTAGACCGATCGATGATGATGCCAGAAGAACAGAGAGGACGACACTGAGAGTGGATGGTTAGTTTGGTTCAATATTCTAGGCGGAGGTAGATAACCATACGTGAAAACAGTCCCGACCGAGTCAATCTCGCCACTCTGATACATGCGGAAGCCTTGCCAGAATGCCAAAGCATTTCCAGAGTACATGCAAAAGTACGTTGACGAGCTCATGACGCCGTACATAACTGACTTCTTCTTGCCATGCTCATGAGCTTCTTTGAGATAATCATTATATCGTACCGTCATTCTTCCTTGGGCCCAAAAGGCATGAACGGTTCGGATTGATGCTAAGACCTCCTGAGCAAAGGCATTGGCTTGAGAGTGCGTACCGATAACCTTGGCCTCAATTGGCGCATCAATAGCCATGCCTACGCCGATGATGATGAAGAAGAGGGGCACGACAGTCAACGTGATGAGTGCCAACTTCCATTGAACGGAGATTGCCACGATAAAAGAAGAAGTAAACATGGCGAGTCCTTGAACAAGAAGTGACAACTTCTCAGCGATTCCTTGGTTGATGCGGGTAACATTGGTTGTCATCTGAGTCGCAGGCGATCCGACGTTAGCGGTATCAAAATACCAGATTTCGGTTCGCAGAAGATGCTCCAAGAACTTTTGACGAAGGACTCGTGTCGTTCGAATACCGGAAATCGTAATAGCGGTCGTGGCAATGTAGCTAAGGACAAATTTGCCGACGAAGAGATAGATGAACCATAGGACAAACGTATTGACATCATCCTGGAAATCGCTGGGGTCTATTGAGCCGCTCGCAAAGTCGCTGAATCTTCCTGTAAACTGTCCAAATACGATGGTCATTAATGGCATTGTTGCTCCACTGGCAATGGAGCAGATGAGTGAGGTGATATTGAGGAACCAGTCGAGACGGTCGGCGAATCGAAAGACGCGCTGTAATATGTAAGTCTTGTACATGGGAAAGTAGTTAAGAGATTGCATACCCAAAGATCTCCCAGTTCTGCTTTCTTTTCAACCCCATCCTGTTGTTGTGTTGTTGTCGTATCCTCGACAAGGATCTTCTTCTCGCTCATATCCATAATGGGTGCTTGTGGAGGCAATATTATAAAACAGACTTGATGAAGTATTAATAGAAGTTCTAATGGAATTCTCGCTAGAAACCAGCAATGGCCTCGAAGTGAATGAATAATTAAAGTGATTGAGTTTGCTTGTCCAAAACACACCTGGAGCATGGTGGCGCCTTCGAATACTTAAGTCCTTCATCCATGACCAAACTTCTCCAGGCGGGACTGATGAAAGATGGCTCATGCTGACTGCAATCTGTACGGAATCCTTGCAACGATCCTTGCCAAGACAACAGATTGTCAATCTCTAAAACATAAACGTTCGCTTTCTTGACGGGTGGCAGGAAATCCAATCAATCTGACTGGCGCTAGCACCTTTGGGGAATTCGTAAGGCTCGGGAGCACGGGGCCCGCGGTCCCGTGGCTACGAGGAGTAAGCACACATTGCATCTCACTTCACTCTGTGTCCTCCGCAAGCCCGTCCTCCCGCCTTCTCACAAAACAACCTAGACGCGTCCTGGGCTATTTCGTCCCTCCACCTTCGAGGAACTGCTTCCATACGTCATGTCGGGAGAGGAGACGATCCTGGCTAGGCGAGCTCGTCTCTCGCAAGTTCCACGAGCGGTACGTACTGGACCTGGAAGCTAGAATCTCCCCCATTGTCGGATTCAGCTCAATCTGGCTTGGGCTCGGTGGATGAGGCGTGCGCTAATTAGTTACAAAAGTGTGAAGCATGTAAGGTCCGCAAGGTAGGCGACATTTTTCCAACGATCTACTACACTTGACACAGAGGCTCATAGTCCCCAGATCCGTTGTGACAGAGCCCATCCATGTGGCAATTGCAGGGCTGCCGGCATAACTTGTCAACAAGCCCATGCTGTGCAATCAGACACGCGTCCCCGACAAGACAATCGTATAACACAATTGTGGGTTTTTCATTCTCGATCCTCTCCAATACACTAACAACACCGCGAAGAGAAGAATATGTCTCTGCACTTGAGGCCCGATTGGCCAAGGTAGAAACACGTCTGGATAAACAACCAATTCAGTCATCTGCGTCAACACCTTTATCTGTGGCCAATCCCGCACCCACGGTCCCGAAACATACCTCTTCCGTCTCACCCGCTGCTTCTTCCGAGCCCAGTGTGTACGATGTTGGCCCATCACCGGTTGGTGGTTTGTACGAGGGCGGTTCGTCCTTTCTCAATCAATCTGTGCAGGCCAGTGAGGAAATTCAACGATCTGCGGCTGTGGGGACGCCAGAAGCAGCACAGACTATCAACGAGTCCTTTAGCCAATTGAACTCTATCCTTCATGGACAAGATGATAAAAAGTTCTCTGCGGGCGTCTTAACTCGATCCATGCCTGAGATTATACCCCTACCCGCGTCGGTTGTTCTCGCCATCTTGCGCAAGATCAAAGGTTGGCATGCCGTTCAAACATTTGATGCTTAAGATTACACGGCCTTTTCTGACTTGATGTTAAAGCTCGTCCGCCTCAATTCCTTCCTGGACTTGCCATTACTGACGTACGATTAATCGAACCTCTCTGCCAAAAAGTCTACTTTCCAACGGAGCCTGTAACTCTAGGTCATATAACTAGTGTTAACGGAATCATGCGTCTCTTACTCCGAGAGTTTATCATCACTGAAGACTCTCTGGGTCTAGAACACGACTTGAAAGAATTAAAGGCACAGGCTGAACGAAATTTTGACCTGGGCCTGGAGGCTTTTGAGACTCTGACTGTCCCCAGTTTCGAAAATGTCCTCGTCATTACGACAGCGGTAAGCTATTTTCCCATCTATCATCAAGGATATGCACCTGATTAGTTCGACCTTTCTGCAGGTTCTCAAGATACAAAATGAGAGTAAACCAGTACTCTTCCGTGCCCTGATCAATGTAGGTCTCAGTCACTGCCAGATGCTAGGCTATCATAGGGAAATCACGTTCCAAAAAGACCAAAGTGTATTTTCTGAAACCAAGCGTCGACTTTTCTGGACGCTCTACATCTTCGACAAGACTAATTCTCTCCACCTGGGTCATGCTTCCAGAGTACAAGACTTTGAAGTCGATGCGCATTACCCTACGCTACCGGACGACCCAGCTGAAAAACCTTGGACCGAGTTGTTTCGGCTCGCAATTAGGCTGGCCAAGATACAAGGCTTGATTTTCGATAAGCTGTACTCCGTAGCTGCGTTGCAATCTCCGGCTGTGGAGCGTAGGCAGTGGATAGATTCCTTGGTTGCTGATCTGCATCGATGGCGACACGACTTGGATCATGTGAGTGACCTCTACAAACTTTGTCGGAATATCTATTGGCTGGGCATTTCTTAACCTTGCGCACAGCTCGATGGAAGTCAAGTGAATTTCACTAAAATCTTGGAGATGTCAATGACACACTGGGACATCATGTATTACTCTACATTAACAACCCTCCTTCGGGCACCGGCGATGCCCGGTGTTGGCACAGACATGACCTCACAGTGTTTCCAAGCCGCAAGACTCGCTCTGCAAAGCCATCTTCACGCATTTTCTGGCTATGGCGGAGCGAAAATGTTTTCGAAGGCGGACTATATCGACTGGTAAATAAACCTTGCTACCATTTGCGATTCATTAGCTTACACGAATAGGGCCCTTCACAACTCCTCCTTCACCCCCTTCGTTGTCATCTTTCTTCACTCCATCGCAGCCAGCAGCCTCGAAGACGTGATCCTTCTTGAGCAAGTCGTCAACACATTCCGCAGTGCACGAGAGAACCACGGAGGTCCTGAAAAACTATATAAAATCTGCGCCACTTTTGCACGGCTTGCTCGTCGAATGGTGGAGTCTCGCAACACTTCAGTGGGCATGTATGATCAAAACACCGATTCGCTTCAGGTAGCAGGCGTGTCGGACAGTTTACCATTGACTTGGCCTGAAACGTTTGCTCAGACTTCGAACCAACAGACCGAGGTTGATCCCCATGGCTTTACAGGCTTTCTTAACGATGACATGACATCGATTTTGGCGGATTGGATTAATGGCCAACCTCCTACAACAGAGATGTTTGCTATGGATTTTGGAGAATAATTCTAAGTGGGATGTGTGAGATGATACAAAATAAGGGTCATGGAGCCACTCTTGCAGAGCATAGTCTTAACAAAACCGAGTTGATGATAGAATCATTTTGCACGCTGGGAACCAATCATTGGATGTTATAAGAACGAGTGATGCAGATGTAGTTTAGACAGAAACCTCCCAGTTTATAAATGGCCATATTAATTCTCGTAGTTTTCTCATTTGCTTAATCGCAGCCACTAACTAAATGGAGAGGACGAAAGAGTATGTCATCATACCTCAACAAACAAACCGTGCTGAGATTTTATGATCGAGGGGTTAATAAAGTCAACCAGACAGAAATGCAAGCTGCTCAATGAATACTAGACTTGAAGTATATACCAAAGCAGCAGATCTAAATACGGTATGTTCTTTTTACAAATTCCATTCGTCGTAAACTAGATGCCGTTCCTTTACCTCTTCTGCTATTATGAGATTGTGAAAGAACTTTAGTACTTATTATAATTTCTTAATACTCTCTCCGAGGTTGAGTATACCATTTCCCAATATATTACTTATTATCATGTTTTAGCAGTCGAGGCCGAATAATGCAGGTTGTATCAGAGTGTTATTACTAAAGAGTGCTAATCTTTATTTATCTTTACTTTCTAGACTACTTCTGAACCTTAATTATTTATCTCTTAGCTAGTGAAGTGTCATGGCTAGGATGTAAATATCGCAAAGTTAAGATATATCGCTTTAGTATCTATAACCATCAATATGGAAAAGGAACCAGGCACCTTCGATCTGTACCCGAGCCAGAAGCTATCCCAACAATACCACGTCGGAAATCGACACCGTACACGTCCATGGTATTGTCATCACTCCTAGTCAAACTATCTGACCACTTTCGCCATTACGTGGAATATGTTTGCAACAAAGTCATCTAATTGCAGGGCCAATCCCAGACCGTTAGTTTTGGATATCGGATACTGACTGGACTTGAGTATCGATTAGCGGCGAGTTTGCACCGAGCGTTTCATCATACTATCTCGAGTCTGATCGTTCTATCTATCCTTTTGTTGTTATCAAACTTTTCTTACCTGATCTGGTGGATCGAACTGTTGAGCAGTTTTCATCATTCCTCATTCGTGCTCTAATTTCTCTCCCACTCAATGGTGCCTTGTCTCATCACAGAAACAGCAAATCATACCCTTGATCTGATCAAGGAAGGGTGGGTGGGTACCTGTGTTGAAAAAGCCAACGAGGGGCAGATAAGTGGTTACATTGGCGGCCACCCGTGAATCTCATCTGTCGGATGTTATTTACAAGTAACCCCAATCTCTATTTTTGCCGGCTCTGGCTGTTGCGAATTAGATTGAGTCTTGGAAAGAACATAGGCAATTTATCATTCATCGCAATGTTAATAGGCCCGCAAGTTGGAGTTACGATAGTTTACCGTCTACCTGGCGCGATTTGACATGCGAGGGTGACATGTTCGTGCTGACAAGTGGCGCTTCGTATTGAATATTTCATTCAGCTACTCCTGCACAAGGCTATCTGTCAATCACACAAGGTCTGTCTATGTGACCGTCACCCGCAGACTCACACGTGACAGAGTGTGTGGTGTGGCTGATCAGCTGGAAGTTTCAAAGCTGAAAGTTCCCCCTCTTTCGCAGCTGCGTGAGATTTCTTATCTCTCTTCCTTCAAAGGTCTTTCAAAAGAAAGACAAAACTGGGCTCGAATGGCCTTTCAACTTCTCTGGGATGGTGGAGACTCACCCAAGATAGAAGCGGAGTAAGCTTCGATTTCACCCCTCGTGGGATTACAAGACTACTAATAATTCAAAGCATCTGGTTCGTGCATGGTCTAAGATGGGATTCGATCGGAACATGGTCAACTGGTGAGTAACGAGGCGGCAACTGATTTTGCTGAGACTGAACTTGTATCAATAGAATCGGGATCGGGAGAGAAAGTATGCTGGCCTCGAGATCTCCTGAAACTAGACACGCCAAATTGTCGAATATTTACCTGGCAGTACGACTCAAAGGTTGCCAACATAACCAAGGCAGCGAGCCAAGCGACCATTTTTGGTCATTCCGAGAGTCTTCTCCAAGATATTGTCATTTCACGGGAAAATGAAGATGAGGTGAGAGGTTGATAGTCATCAATGGTCCGCTTGACTTACCATCGATTTTCGTGTAGGCGGAGCGACCGATTGTATTCGTCGGCCACAGTCTTGGTGGCCTAGTCATCAAAGAGGTACAAATTATCACGGACAAATACACCAACGTCCCGCATATTCCCGCTAACAGATGGCCGTAGGCTCTTCTGCGATCATCCGAGTATCACTATACCCAGCAAGACGAAGATCTTGGGTCTGTGTATGCTTGTACCAAAGGAATTGTGAGCAGCCATCATGACCAATTACCTTGTGACTTTCATATGTGTAACAAGACCTGACGCTCCTGGTAGGTTTTCCTCGGGACGCCACACCGTGGCAGCGATAAAACACCATACGGCCATGTTGTCGCCAAAGTAGCCAAGCTGCTTTTTCGAAAGCCGAACGAGAAGCTCATCTCCTTGTTAGAGGATGATTCCCCTATTCTGGAGCGTCAACGGAGATCCTTCGCCAGTATAAGCAAGGATCTTGGCCTCGCTTGTGTCATTGAAGAACTTCCAACCGAAATAGGAATTGTAAGAACTCGTATGAACTCTACGATCTTCATATATTAATCAGAAACGATTAGATAGTGCCGGAGTCGTCGGCCATGATTGATGGTTTCAACGTCAAATACCAACAAGTTCATGCCAACCATATGGGCATGTGCAAGTTTCCTGACCGAAATGATATTAGTTATAGACGTGTTACTTCCTTGATTAAGAACATTCTGAAGAGGGAATTTCGTGGTAAGTCGCAGACTTTGCAGGCCGCTCAAGTTTCACCTCAAGGCCTACTCCCAGCAACTCAACCTCGAGGTGCTCCCAGTTTCATGTATGACATGGAAATTGAAGAGGCATGAGACTCGGATTGCCAACATTTTGTGGCCGTGTGATACAGTCGTTAGTCTCTGGTCTTGATGATCTCCAGATTTAGGTCGATATGGCCAACTCACTTCACTCGTTCGTACAATTTAGGACACATTCACTTTTTGGAGAGGTTGCGTCCGGTGAAATGTTCTCTAATGCAGTTTTTCCTTATAGCTAGACAGCAAGTCCTAAGCGTCATGACATCAGGTATGCCACTACGCTGATAGCTATTTCTTCCAGCTCTAACATCGTGCCTAGCCCTCCTCATGAGTCTGAGATATACAGGAATGGACACGCGCGAAGAAGCGTTAGACCCAGCTCATCGCGGTACCTTCAGTTGGATTATGGCCAAGGAAAGTTCCACCACTGAGAATCTATCTCCTTTTCTTCAGTGGCTCAAGCAAAATGAGCCGATCTTCTGGCTAAATGGTAAGGCAGGGTCTGGTAAATCTACGCTCACAAAGTTCCTTATCACCCACAATGATCTGGCTACTGTACTGAGAGACGCATTTCCAACCAAGGAGATCATTGTTGCCTGGCATTATCTATTCGAACGTGGTAAAAACTCTTTACAAAAGTCTCGGGAGGGTCTTTTGCGCCACCTTCTTCACCACATGATATCCCAGGATCCAGAGCTAGCCCGTCCGATTTTCCGCCAGCAGAAAGCTGTTCGCTCCTTCAACTACCAGAAGTCATGGTCATGGAGAGAATTAAAGAAAGCTCTCGATGTTGTGTTGGAGGAAAAGCCTACACACACTGAGGTCATCTTATTTATCGACGGGCTTGACGAATATCGAGCGATGGAGAAGTTAGAGTCTGCTGATCTTGATGATGATGATGGCGAAGAATCCAGCTCAATTTTGGCAGGAATTATATCGGATGGCCATCAAGAGATCAGGGATCTAGTTCTCAAGATTTCACGATTCGACAACGTCAAACTCTGCGTTTCCAGCCGCCCTTTCCCCGTGTTCATGGACACTTTCCAATCGCATAGCAAGATAAATCTACATGATTTGACAGCTGGCGACATCTCCAACTACGTTGCTGATCGGCTTGCTGAAAACGAACTTTTATCTCAGTTGGCTGTTATCGAGCCCTCATTCGAAGCTGACGTCAAGAAAGAGATATTAGCCAAGGCTGATGGAGTTTTCCTATGGGTGAAACTAGTTCTTGACCTTCTTATGCGAGGATTGAGAGAAAGAGATACGGTGGACGAACTGCTACAGAAATTAGGGAGTATGCCCCGAGAGCTTGGAGGTAAAAATGGGCTGTACATGGCAATGCTCCGTAACCTTTCAGTCGACAATCGCAAGGATGGCTACAGATATTTCCAGATGTTGCAACGATCTGAGGACGATCTTGATCCTTTTGTTTTATCTTTCGCCAAGGATGACCCGCTGACGACACCGATGGACGAACTAAGCGATTCTCAAGTCCAGTATCGTCGAGAACACACGTCTTATCGACTCATAAGTCGTTGTGGAGGTCTTCTTGAAGTCCGTGGTACGCGCACAAACCCTGGAATCAACTTCATTCACCAAACAGCTAAAGAATTCGTCATGAAGCAAACCAACTGGGAACAGCTTCTGCCGTCCTCTAAGTCGAGAGATTTCGATGGAGCTCTTGCGCTGCTCCGAGCCTCCGTCATGGCACTTAAGAGCTCACCACGATGTTCTGGTGGTTGGCACGGTCCAAAGCATGAGGCTGTGTGGATACGCCTTGACTCATGCTTGAAGCACGCGCGCAACGCTGAGAGGTCAGCGGCGACTTCGACTGCTGAGCTTCTCTTGCTGGTGGATAGTATTATGTTCAACCTCTGTCGTCCGCAAGAGGGGGATAGAAGCTCTACTGGCTTTGGGCAGAGAGTGATAGACATCTTCAACAGGACCAGGAAACGCCCAAGTTTTGCAGAATTATTGTCGACTTATATCACGACACCGCCGGAGGTTAATGTGATCTCGCTAATCAAACCTTATCACTGGTCGGTTCTGGAGCCAGGAGTGTTTGGAGCGAACCCCCTGGACAAGAACTTCTTTGCAGTCGCCATCCAAAGCAATCTGATTTCCTTCCTCGAACTCATGAGAATGGAGCAGAAGATAGTAGATGCGTATTTTCAACGCGAGTATCCCATGTTGGCATACGCATTGGTTCCTTTTCGAGTGCAAGACTCTGTTATTGATAATCCTTTGCATCGTACTCGACTTGGAGGTGATCAGTCCCTGCCTGAGATCACACGACTGCTCCTTGAACTCGGACATGACCCAAATCAACAATATGCAGGACCTGCCTACTTGCCTGACTGTACAGTATGGCAGGGTTTTCTTGCTCATGGTGACCTTATTCTCAATCCTTGGGCTGAGAGCTCCATCCTAGATGACAAGGAGGGTGATAAAGAGGCGTACCGAGTATGGCTAGCGAACGCTCGTTTGCTACTCGAGCATGGAGCAAACCCTCATGCGACCTGTCCCATACGAGACCAGAAGCTTCTTGGAAGCACACCCAGAAAATACCACCATCGTTCAGCGCTTTATATCGTTGTTGTTGTTATCTGGCGGACATCGATAAACCAAAGCTGGCATGAAGGCGTCTTGGAAATGCTAGTGCAAAAGGGTGCGAAGGTGAAAGCTGACGAGATGAAAGAGTTGATGGAGCTGGCTAGCATTATTAACGTACCCGAGCCTCTTGTCAGGAGTGTTACAGAGGTGATTCTAGGAGAAACTCTGGATGCGGCGATAGAAGAGGTTGTACAGAACGTTACTCTTCCTCTAGTTGACAAGGCATCTTCGGTGGTGGGTCATGTCCAAAGCAGTCAAAGGTCTCATCTCGCGGTTCCAAACCTTAGTGGCCAATGTAGTAATGCGTCCACGAGAACTAGTTCAGATCACAGTCAAGGGACCGGCGGTGACGGGGGTGGCAGAGCATCACCTGGACGAAAGAGATTGGGCAAAAAGTTGGCGAAGGGTATCGTTGAAGGAGCCAAGAAACTATTTCATTAAACAAGGTCCACATGGACAGCTCAATACGTGCGCCGGCAGAGGCCACTCCTGAGTGATTGTCCTGTGCCTTATCTTTAACGCTTGATTTATATAACCACCGCATATATGACTGTTTCAGTTTGAGAAAGCCTTGAGAATTGGTCCACGGATGTTTCATGTTACCTTGAACTCACAGCGGTGATCCAAGAAAATCTTATCAGCATGTAATATTATTTCAATTGAGAGATAACAATTTGCTGTTCAGGTCTCACATACATTGATATATCTTGATAGCAATATTTAGGATACATACATGAAGATCTTAACTCTTCTTTTTCATTACCTATAGTGTCTTATTGAATTTGTCTGCGATACTAATGTGTGTCTTCGAGCAAGTGCATTTATAATACAGCTATTGCATTTGTCACGCCAATCTATACACCCGGCCATGTTCAAGGAAGATCTTGACCTTAGGACAACACATGTGGAGTAACTCCGTGATGTGTGAACTATGATAAAGTCCTCGGATATGAGAATCAGTCCTTCTTGTCGTCGGGGCTCACAGCACTCGCGGCGTCCAGCTCTTGGGGGGCAGGCCTGATGTAATACCGATCACCCGTCTTTGCCTCGGGTAATTTTCCGCTGGTCAGGGCATTTTGGGCCATTTTACTCCCCCTTTCGGCCGCGAAATGGAAGATGTCGTTAGCAGCAGCTCTGCTGAAGTGAACGTTCTCACTATAGGGCCAACTTTTAGTGCCGTTCAATGCTGCGGGAATGAGAAACTCGATCCCTTTTTGAATGCTCTGTCCCTCGGGTCCAGTGTAACCCCAAAGGTCAACGCCCATCTTCTCCCCGAGGGCAACAAGACGGGAAAAGCCGACGAGGGTGAACATGGAATAATGAAAAGGCTGAGTGCGGATGAGTTCGTGAGGCTGTGAGCCGTTGGCGGCGATTCCCTCGTCAATCCTTGTGGTGACATTGTGGAGGAGTTGAGAGGCGATGGAATTGTTCCCACTGAACATTCCTAGGCTTACGCCGGTAAGGTGAGCATAGATGCCGTGGTTGTTAAAAGCGCCAAGGGTCAATTTTCCAACCTCGGTCTCTGTGAGCCAGGTTGTGAGCTCCGCACACCACTCCTGCAAACGAGTTGTATCTGCTGGGTTCCAACCAGGTGCTCTGGTTGAGTCCAAGATGAGAGCAGCATCGAGGAAAAACCCAACGCGGGCCGAAATAGAGATGAGCCCAGCGAATGCATAAGGTTGTCTTCAGGTTCCACGCAAGGTAGCATCGAAGCGTAATACATATTCGGATTCATTCTTGTTTCCTCATTTAGAAACCAGGTTTGAAGGATAAGACTGGCGTGTCTAGCATATGCCTCACGTCCGGTATAGTACCAAGCAAGACTCAAGATATAGCTTGATTCAAAAGCCCGCATAAGACCATCGGAGTCGGTCCACTGCTGGGCTTCGGGGTTATACTCGCCATCACGGACTTCATAGGGACAACCATCAGATGAATTGCCAGAAGGCCAGAAATAGGGCATCTGACTGACGAAGTCATGTTTGTCTCCAGAAGGACCAGTGGCATTTTTGGTCGTAACAGACCACGGGCCAACTTTGAGCCAGCCATCGGCATCCTGAAGAAGGAGGTCGAGTGCTTTGGAAGAATATTGTTCACCAATCGACAAAGCCGCTTTGGCGTTCAAAAGGCGTTTGCCATCCAAGTGCAAGGTGTGTGGCCAGCTGTTGGGGTCCACAGCAGTAACAAGAGGCAGATTATCGGAGACAGACGTTGCAGTCACAAGACCGGCGGTAGCCGTCAGAGCAGCGAATACGAAGGACGATATGCTGTTTGCAAAGTGTCTGTCAGTATTGATAAATTGTCCTAGATGAAGCAAGAAACCATTAACTCACATAGTCATTCTGAGCAATCGGATGTATGTATATTGGACTCGATCTGCTGGTTCTTGTCACTGAGAGGCTGAAGCACACAGGTCAAAAAGCAAGAGGATATGATGTTCACTTTATACAAGATTCTATCCCTGCGAATTGCAAACCATGTGATGATTAACTCATGTGGCAGTTATATACGCGTATATCGAGTGGGACGTTAGTCACTTGGCAGGTGGATACCACTAATCTGTTTACACGCAAGTTACCATGGAGCCGGAATTAAAAGAGTCCTTCCTGATGTAATTCAGAGTGGCCTGACATGATGTTCGCTTACATCAAGTCTAAGGTAAAAATCCCCTTGCTACTGCTAGCCTGATGAATTCCAGGTTCTTATATCGACGAATTCGGGCCGATGCTATCCTGATCATGAGGGGAGCTAGTTTGAACATCTTCTTGCCCATGGGGTTTACATCCGGAAAGCTGGGGTTGGCTTAATTTAGCTTAGTCTCTAGATGTTAAGAGGTAGCTATTCGGGCCGAAGTTATTCAAATGTGAGAAAGTTGTTGAACGGTTGATGACCTGGTTCTCATTATGTTAATAATGCTTGATTGTTCTCTATGTGGCCTTCCATCCTGATGAGCCATTTACCATAGACTAGTACGTTATACTATTCCTGATTGAGGTATACTATCCTAGGTGACAAAGCTCTTTTACTTAAAGGGGTTCCCATATATTCACAGCCGGCTGTGAGATTAACGCTGACATAATCATCACACAGCCGGCTGTGAGATTAAGATTCCGTTATGTCAGCTCAAGTTCAGGCCAATCAGGACCAGATATATGCATAGCTAGCTATACAATTAATATATTGTTATATAAGGTCTAAGGTCAGCTAATTAGGTCTAGTTAAGCCCGTTAATTCAAGAGTTAATCTACCAAATATCCATGTCAGCCAGGTTAGCTAGGTCAGTCAGTCAGTCAGTCAGTCAAGTCAGTCAAGTCAGTCCCCTACGGCTATAGTAGATAGAGCCTTATAAAAATAGCGAGGTGCTTATATTATATACTGGCCGTGATGAGGTTATATAAGCGTTAATTCTATGCCTAAAACCCTTAATCTCACAGCCGGCTGTGAATATATTGGAACCCTACTTAAAGAGGTGTTATTCACAAGTCTTGACTTTCTTTAACTAAAGCCACTCCTCCTATGCCGAATGACCGCCTTCACTTTTGCTGTCCTCTGTTGGAGCATCTTTCTTAACGCTGCGCCATTCTAGGCAAAGAGCACCAATCATAGCCAGACATATCAGTATCAAACCGACCATATAGACATGTCGAAGTGATTCGTTGTATGCCAGTATTACCTTCTCCCTAAGTGGTGATGGCAGATTCGTCAAAGAAGTAGCCCCTGTGTCCAGAATGGTCTGTGGGTTCAAGCCGGGGATCGAAGAAAGTCGTTTCAAAAGCTGTGTGCTGAGCACATTCTGACCGACGGAAACGAAAATGGCACCACCCAGCAGTTGACAGAAAAGCATCAGTGAGACACCAACTGGTACGTCTTGCTTTAGCAGGACCGTCTGGGCAGCAAGATTGGGAGTTTGTAAGGTACAACCGTTGCCAAAACCATATATGATCTGGTAACCAATCCACCGAGAACTAGGCGTATTAACTTGAAGGGTGTAAAGTAGACCACCACCTATGGCCGAGAGGCAAAGGCCAAAGATCATAAATGGCGTATAGTAACCAACTCGACGGATGCAAGCACCACTTAGAATTGCTGCTAGCACCATTGACAACATCGTTGGCAGGAAACGTATACCAGCGTCGATAGCTGAGAAACCCCGAATGCCTTGAAACCAGACGGGGATGTAGTAGGCTGTATTTGATTAGCAGACATTTCTGAGGATGCAAGGTTCAGTTCATACCGTAGATCATGAGTTGCGACCCCATACAAAAAGTGGCAAAAGCGCCTGCAATTATGCTGCGTTGCTTGAGAATTCTTGGGGGTATGTTTGACGTCTTGGAGAAGAAGTTTTGTACGACGACAAACCCTGCCAAAAGAAGACCAGCAACGACCAACAAAGCGATAATTCTACCATTGCTCCACTGTTAAAATATTAGTTTGCTGATCTTAGTATCTGGTCCAACTTGAACGAACCGAGTAACTTGACCCTCCCCACTGCAAGGCCAAGATCAAGCAGACGCATGCAGGTACAATCATTATGGTGCCAAACAGATCAAGCTGAGCAAGCCTGTTCCTCACTCCCATGTCTGTTGCTTGTCTTTGATGAATCTGAAGCAAGAAATAAACAACCGTGGCAGCTATACCGCCAAGAGGCAGGTTGATATAAAAGCACCATCTCCACGAGGCATGCGTTGTCAGGGCTCCTCCGAGTAGTGGTCCTACTACAGACGCGATTCCGAATATGGAGGCGAATAGTCCTTGGTATATGGGACGCTTATGAAGCGGTACCGAGTGTACTATGACGACGATCTTTGAGGAAGAAATGTCAGCACTGAAGCTGTGAGTGGAGAGGATACCCTGCTTACAACACCACTCTGGATACCAGCTGCACCGAGACCGGAGATAGCGCGTCCAATGATGAAAGCGATCGAAGATGGAGCTGATCCCGATACTGCTGATCCGAGTTCAAAGAGGAAAAGAGCAGTCAGAAAAGTTCCTTTGACACTGAAGAAGGTGTACAGCTTCCCATACATCAGCTGGGTGCAGCATTGCATCAGGATATAAGCTGAACCATACCAGCCAATGTCGTTGACGGCATGGAACTGATCTGATATCTTGGGAATAGCTGTTACTACAATAAGGCGATCCTAGTTTCTGTTAGCTTGTGTGACATTTGCACAGAGCTGCGTCACTTCACTGACTAGGGAAGTCAAGAACATGCATATAAATGCAGAGGTAAGGATAAGTCCAAGCTTTAATCCGGTAGGGTATTCCGTGGTATCTTCATGGTGAAGTTTCTGGATTTGCTTGTTATCCGGAATTTCTTCCTGGGGGGTGCTGTCAGAGACTAGTCCAACAGATAAAGTCGCCATTGTTTCAGAGTTTCCAGGTAGCTGAGCTGCATATTCTGTTGGTTCTCGATGCAGTGTAGCCATCATGACTGGTCTGGCAGTGAACAACGCGGAGATATGATACGGAGGTAATGGAATGCTTGCAGGGCCTACTATCATGGATAAGAGATTTTGGGTAAGGGATCGATGAATCAATGAAGATATAAAGAAAAGAAAGGAACTGGTAAGCACCAGTCTCCTTTTAAACTGTTTCTTTTGTATTCGATATCTCCATGAATCATAACTCCTTTTGATGTAAACAGTATTCATCGGGTTCTCTCATTGGTCAGATCATGAACTGGAGGGTCCTGGATTCGGACAATCGGCTTTCGGGCCCGAGCTGTCCTAATAAAGTTAGACGATCTTCAAAACCCATCTTTTCAACAAATGAAAAATCAACCTGGTCGAGGTTGGGACAGTCACGACTAGTTCATTTTAGGAGCTGGCCGCCCCGATGTTGCTGGATCCTGTTATCTACTTTCTCCCTCAACCTCGACATGAACTATCTAACCTGTCCTGTTGTCGTCTTAGCACAGTGATAATTATTCCCTAGCCTTCATGGAAGAGTCGCAGTCTCCGTCACCTCCAGCCCAGCACAAGCATGCCTGCTCCATTTGTGCTCGCCGCAAGGTCAAGTGTAATCGAGTCTACCCCTGCTCCAACTGTGCCAAAGCAAATGTGCAATGCACATTCAACGCTCCGGCTCCAATCCGAGCAAGGAAGCGAGCTGCCGATGAGGACTTGCTTGCACGTCTCTCACGGTACGAAGAACTAATGCGAAAGAACCACGTTGACTTTACTCCGTATGCTCAAACTTGGGTCCCTTCTGGCTACGAGGCTGGAAAGAAAGAAGATTTATGCGGTAGTGCTGGCAAGACAGTTTCTGTGACCGTTCCCTGTTACCCCAAGCTGAACACCCAGCCTGCAACTCAAGAAGCCAATGAATGTGAACGGTAAGAGAGCCAGAAAGAAAGCAAGATTGGAACTGGACTGATGTCGTCTTGCTTAGATGTCTGTGGGCGAATTTGAGTCCAGAGGTGCGTTTCTGGTTCTTTTCATCTGTCAACACGAGCTGACAACAGTTAACGACAGCTTAAAAAGCCCCCGATGCAGATGCACTACGATGAAGACCACCATGCTACTCGTACCGATTTACCTCTTCATCAGCTAGCTTATGGAATTGAGGGAAAGCTCAGCGAGCTGCACCCCGAAGCAAAACACATCTACCGATATTGGCAGATCTTTGTCGAACGTGTCAACCCACTCACCAAGATTGTTCACGTCCCTTCTCTACAACAGCGTATCCTTGATGTCTCCTGGAATCCTGCAAGTGCCTCTAAATCCCTTACGGCTCTGATGTTTTGCATATATACCCTTGCAGTGTCAACTGCATCTTCAAATGAGTGTACGGTTAATTTTGGAGAGACCAAACATGCTCTCTCGACTCGCTTCCGAAAATGTTCCTTTCGTGCTCTTCTGGAAGCCGATTTTCTCACGACAAGAGATGGCGAAGTCCTCCAAGCGTTGACACTCTTTCTTTACCTGGAACCAGATTCGGAATTGACTTCAACGCTGGCGGGCGCAGCAATAACCATAGGACACAGTATGGATCTACACCGCGAGAAGAACGACTCTAAAGAATCTGTCCTGGAGAGGGAACTACTCCTTCGTACCTGGTGGCACCTCAACGGGATAAACTCTAGAGTGCGGTCGAACAGGTCATCGGAGATGAAAAAGCCACCGACCGAAAGAGATGTTGGCAAGATGCAAACACCGCTAAACGTCAATGATTCAGATTTACATCCAGATATGACTGTGGCTCCAAGTCCTCACGTCGGTGCTACAGAGATGCTCGCCGTCTTGGTCAAATTCGAAATTTACCACTGGTATCGAACATCTCCCATCGCTGCCAAATTCTTTGCAATAGTTACTGAGCGCGGCTCGGAAGACATTCCATCCAACGAGCGAGCAGAAGAAGCTATAAAGGAGCTGGAAACAATCTACGAAGAAAAGTTCATTCGTCACCTGGACCTGAGCATACCACTGCACAGATACACAAATGCCATGGCCAAGTTGAGCATTGCTCGTATGCGTTTCAAGATATACCACCCCCGTAGGAGAGGTGCGGTAGAACAGATATCGCAGCGAGATAGCGACATTGTATTTCGCGCATCCATCACATGGTTGGAATCGGTTGATGCTGCCATGCAAAGCGGCTTCTCAACACCTATCATCGCTCACCTCACAACCACGGCCATGATGGATGCTTACATCTTCATACTCAGTGAACTTCGCCAACGAACATCAGGATATGAAGTGGAACGTGCTTGGAAATTGGTTGGCGATTTCTATAGTCGTCATCCACGGGTCGTAAATGATACTGAAAGTGCTTTTATCGCTTCTTTTGGTGAATTGACATTGGACGCTTGGGAGGTACGGCGAGATGCCTCAGTAAACAACTATGGCATGCAGACGAATGAGGCTGCTCCTGAGTTCATCCGATCTTTATGGGACAAACGGTGTAGTGCAACCAGCAATGTTGGACAAGACGCCCCTGTACCGGATGGAAGCGTTCTTGATTCACTCAATTTTCCTATGGACTTTGTTTCAGACTGGAACTCTTGGACCGACCTTCTACGGTTGTAAGTTAGCATTATTAGGTAGGTATCCTTCCAAGCTATGGCTTCAGGTTATGAGAGGCATATGACGATCTCGGAAATGTAATTTATAAGAATAGGCTATTTGTATCTTAATTATTCTTAGAATTAATTGTTTCCCCCTAGACTTCCACCAATTGTATTAAGAAGGCAATCCACAGCGCCAAGAATTGTGACCAATGGGCTATTTTAAGTGAGTTAGCTATTGACATCAAACTAATACTAATCATCAGGAAACACCTTACCATCCGACCAAATCACTCAGACTAATGCCTGAGCTAAGGTCCGGGACACAGTCCTGAATACCATCAAGTTGAGAAAGGCAAGGTATGTTGAGGTCAAGGTCGAGTATTTGGCGCTTATCTTCGTTGGTCTTGGGGACCGCGGCGGCGAGAGATAGAATGGGGAAGCTTAGTAGCAGAGTGGCCTTCATAATAACGGATGGCAGACAGTAAATAGGATCAAATGAAGGAAGGAGTTGATTTGTTGATGTGTCTGTTAGAGGATAATGAGATGGGTGGGCGATTCCTAACGAGAGGGAGAGGACGAGGTTTATATAGATATTTGCCAGCGCAGCAATTGCCGTACCAATACTGATTCTAACATAACAGCGAGTTCATTTCTATGTGACTACGTATCTGGCCAGCCACTCATAATGTTCTTTTCACCCTTAAATTTCAAGGAATTGTACTATTGTCACACTGCATCTCCTCTTTACCATGATGTATTCTCTTGCTAACCCACGAATGAGTGGCCTGGAGCAGAAATTGCGACCTGTCATTTCATAAACAGAAAAAACTTCATGTTGACTTAGTGACGATCCAATGTGAATGGATTTAGGTTGTTCAGAAAGCCAGGGTTAGAAATCGATGTTTTCATACAATTTTCTTCCATTACCGAGCACTAACCCACTGGATATCTGAGGCTCTGGAATGTGACGTTTGCATTACCCGCAGCCCTACGATGTGACAGCCAGCCTCGCTATTCAGTCGAGGAATTGTTAGCTGTCGATCAGCGGGGCCACATCCATGTTAGTTCAATCGTTTCCCTTGGTCATAAAACTGCTTGTGTTCATGGTCTGTCTCTTACCAGAAAGCTCCACTTGTTTTACACTTACCTTGAGAAAGAGAACTCGGCCGTTTGTCAACGATTCGCCGGTTCTGGTCCTCGCCCTCTTTCTGCCATTCCTCTCGAGAGGAGAAAACCACAGGCCCAAACGATTTCTCTGTTTACCGCTACATGCGGATCGCGATTTGCCCCATGTGGCATCGATTTTCCGCCGCGGGGAATAAACTACCGTATCCCTTTCCTAGTTCAGATTAAAGCACAGGAACCAAAAGTTAGTTAATATTCTGCATGTCACTCAAAGTAAGTAGTAGCATAAATCGCAACCTCCTCAAATGCGCCTCAAGAATTTACTAGATTTATTATAGCAGCGGCAGTTATAAACTTAGAGCTGCTTGCGGCGCCGCCTTATGGCCATATTGGTAGCTAACTCTTATCTTACTTTAGAAGCTCAAGCTGCATTATAGCTAACTGGCCATAAACCTTACTATCTGACGTCATAGGTATCTAGAATTAAATCCTTAACTTACCTTTTTAGTAATATATGATGTTTCGTACTTAATTGCATATACGATGGAAAATATAGGCTTAAGATATCACTTTAGCAGCAGCCCATGGTAGCTGATTCGCAAGAGGGATAAGCGCCAAACAGGCTATGTCGGTTATCGACGAAGTGTCTATCTAGAGATAGAAATTATTAAATATTCCTTTAACTAAGAGATTAATACTTAA
>JABGLY010000342.1:780-19323 GCA_013623525.1 Fusarium dimerum | reverse complement strand
CCCCTACCCCATTGCCCCAGGATTTCTTGGCTCTATCCACTTCATCATGAGTTGACTTGAATTAAAAGGGCCTTTTCTTTGCTTGGGAGAGAATTGGGGGGGGAGAAGATGAGTTGCATGGTTACATTTCTTCCGATCGTGGTGCCTCCTCTTTCCCTTTCTCCTTCTCTTTCCTTTCTTACGTTTGGAAGATAGAGAGGCATCCAACGCCAAGAACTTGGCGCCTGTCATCTTTTTCTTCTCGTGCATCCTTATTTATCTTGTGTTGTTGTTGATGATTTATTCAATAGTTGCACTTGTAGGTTTCTCTTGTCCAAACGTCCCAACCACACAGTGACTTCCATCCACCAACGTAATACCATTCTACATCCCTTTAAATGATAAATGAATAAACAAAACGAATCTGATCAAGCAGTGTTTCATTACTTTGTACCTCGAGGTCTCGAACCTTACAGATATGAACTACTTAAAAAAGTACAAGTAAAAGTAAACAAAACCCTTAATCTAAAAGCCTTGATTATGCTATTTTTTTTTATCTGACCTCTCCCTCGTCACCGCTCTTTTTCCTTGTGGTTGAGCCATGTCTCACCAAAATAAAACAGAACCCTTGCCAAGTTGATGTTTTCTTAATTACTTTTCTCCTGTCTTCAATCAAGTCCATCTTTTTTACATGTGATTCTCTCCTCTACCGAGCCCAACAAAAAATGGAACAAGAATCAACTTGACTAAAATAAAAAGAAGAAGAAAAATCTCGCTTGCTGTAAATTAATTAAGCCTACACGGGTCCCTGTCGTAACCGTGGATCGACGTTATTTGTCTCGAGGCCCACCAGTAGAAATCGTGGACCTGTTTTGCTATTAGTCCCATTTCTCATGACATGAGCCCAGACTCGAGTGACAATCGGTTCAACCTCTATCGACACAACATGACGTCTTGGTCTTTGCTTCTTTTACGGGCCGAATCTACCAACAAATGAATTCACTCGTATTTCCCTATGCTAAGCACCCGAATGTTCCGAACGATCGCTCACAGGCATCACGTTGTATGCATGCATAGAGTACAACAGACACCCAACACTACTACTACGTACTCAGTGGTATCTCGAGACTCCATGTCCGTGACAAGTTTAAACTCCTCCTCTAACTCAACCAGCAACCTGTATTTTTCCCCCTTTTTGCCAGCCAAACAAAAACTCCTTCCGCCAAATGCCATATATAAATAATCAAGCAAAGTGTCTAATATGCAAATCATAAACCATTCTTCTCGAATGCTCCCACACCACAGACATCCAAGTCAATCTGTCAGAGACATCCCTTGCATCTTCCTTTCCAACCTCTTCAACACGCCCACAGCATCGGCAAACAATATGCTACGTCCCCCAACACAATCGGCAGCGAGTGATGATGCCGCCAGACTCACCACCCCCTGCGCATCGCGTCTGTTCGAGCCTGCTTGTCTTTCCCCGGGTATCCTGCTGGCTGTGGTAAGAACCCAACATTCAGCTGCCTGTCGCGGTATGACTCCAGTATCATCCTCATCCTCACCCTCACTCTCATCCTCCACTTGACCATACGCCCAACAGATCAAAGTACACACGTAGACACCCCAATAATCAGAAATGTCTCTCCAGTAATTGCATCTCTCGGCCTTGGCCACATCAATCCCAGCTTCTGCTTCATCAGATGCATCTCTAAGACGCAGATAAGCCTTTAGCGCCCTTGCGGCAAAGACAACTGCGACACAAGCTGTGCCCGAGCGCCGCCATTGATCGACTTGTCTCTGATGCTCTGCATACTCAGGCGCTCGCGTCACCTTTTGATTTAGCACGTAACTATCTCCCGAAGCCGACAGAAGTTGGTGCAACGGCGTGTAGTTGAGGGCCAGGTAGGTGTTGGCGACCGCCGACGTTGCGAACTGTGTAGCAATGGGCAATACTGCGCTCTGCAAATCTGCAGAGTCTGGCAGTGAGCCCGTGAGGAAGTAACGCCGACGATGCGGGAGATACAGCGAGAATGCGGCAAGTAGAATGGCACTATCGAAACAGGGCAATAAGGCAATATCCGCCGACGAGAGCGTCTCAAGGTTGATGTTGTTTAGCGCCGCCATCGATGTCCCAATCACCAGATTGCCCCATGCTCCAGCATTCAGTGCATCCCATGCCTGCGCCGTGCCGGTCGATAAGGGGATGTGAAGAGTACTGGGCGACAAATAGTCTAAGCCGGAGATGGAACATAGAGGCTGTTCGTAGTAAGTCGAGCTGTGCACGTCTAGCAGGAAACAGCCTGCCAAAAGCCGGCGATGGGACTCTTTCTCAACCCAACATCTCCATGCCTCTTCTAGATGGCACGTGGTTTGCGACGTCGAAGACTGTGCATCTTCAAGGACCTGTGGTAAACGAGCTGAGTATGTGTTGTCATGATTACTGGCGCGACGAGAGTAGAAGGGAAAGTATAGAGAGAGAACGAGCAAGCAGGCTGATAGAAGATGTGGCGAGCACGAGAGGAGAACTCAAGAAAATGAACATAAAGGAAAATCCAAGAAATATAGGAATAAATAGACGAATAGATAGAAATGAAAAGAAAGAAAGAAAGAGAAAAGAGAAAAGAGAAAAGAGAAAAACACCGGTCTAAGAAGAGCAGAGAGAAGAGGTAGAAAGCGGGTAAAGGCCCCTTGTAGCGAAATGAGAGATCAAGATGAACTAACCCTTTGATAGAGTGGAGTGAATCGGGATGATGGCTTATAAGAATCCGTCTTCTTGCCGCGGAATCTATTGTAATATTCGCATAACATGAGCGCCTGCTTGACGGGCAACGGCCACTCTGCAGACTGTGTAAACTTGGAGTCGAGTGTTAGTGGCTGTCGTCCTTTCTTAGGGAAAAGTGAGTGCTCATACAATCTTGGATTTGTGCCATGCGTAAGCATGAAGCTGTGCTCCTCTCGCTCGATCCTCCCTGGAAGCAAAATGCTGCGTGGCCAGAGCTGCCATGGCACACTTCAAGACTTCCATGTGGCCAGGGTCGTACGACATGGCACCAAACGTGGGCTTGTGGAGGATTGGGTAGTAGTTATGAACCTTTTCCCAGTAGACCTTGAGATAACCTGGGATGGCTTGTCTAAGGTCAGAGTTCAAAGCCACTGGTACACTGTTGCTGGTACCTAGGTGGCCACTCCCATTTGGAAGTTGAGCATCGCAGCCCCCGGCATTGAAAAATCGATTTGGTGGGAATACTGAAGGCATGGCAGCTAGAGTCTCAGATGATTGAGCTAAAGCCAAGGGAGGGGATTGGCTACGAACAGTTGAGGCTGGGAACCGATTGGCAGTAGAGGTAGTGACAAATGGGTTCGTCTCCGTGTAGCCTGGTAGGGGCATCATGTTGTCCCCGAAAACGGGCTGATATCCTTGAGGAGGAGATGCGGCATACGCTTGAGGAAACGCGAAGCTGTCAGTACCCATGGACATGGCCGGCATATCGCTCGCGATAAGCGGGTAAGAGGAGGCCGGATTGAACCAGTCGCCGCTTGAGCTTCTCGTCGGGAAATGATGTTGGCGTGTGTTATCTGAAGGTGTGGAAAAGGAACTCTCCGTGGCCGATGAAGGCATGTATGAACCATCCTGCCAGTCGAGCTCTGATGGGAGTGCATCAGGGATAGACAGCATGGAAAGCTCAGGCACAGTCCTGGGTTCTGAGTAACAAGGCAGCATGCCGGCCGATGTAGTCTGGAGACCGGACACATTCGGCCCAAGAACATAACCATCTGCTCCTGGCAGGCTATCCATGGAGTACTCCTCTGCGGGAGGAGCAGCCATATGTGTGGAACCAGCATGGTGTGAATTGCTACTGGGATTCGATGTCATGGGTTGCCAGGCAGCCGATGTCATGATAGGATGACTACTTGATCCAATGCTTCCACTAACACGGGGGCCGCCGAAAGCTTCGGGCATCTGGAGGCCAGATTCTCTGGGCAGGTTCACGTTCGGCTGGGAAGTCGTCCGTGAATGGCGTCGAGATGATGACTGCTTTGAGCTCTTGGGTGCTTTGTCTTCCTGTTCACTATGAAGTGTTAACATATCAGAGGCATATCATAGTTCGCCCATTGCATGACATACTGTCGTTGCATGTGTCGTTCAAGCAGGTCTTTGCGATAAAACATCTTTCCGCAGCCGGGAACATGGCATGGAAGGTCAGGATCGGCATGGGTTGATTGATGCCTCCTACATGGCATCTGTCAGTAGAGGTTGGTTAAATAGCTTATTGAGGTGACGAACCTCAAATGCTCGGCTCTTGAAAAGGTCTAAAGAGGTCAATCATATGTTTCATAGGATGTGATGTGGTTGCAGTGGCTTACCTTGGGGCAGTCTGTACAATGATGGACGCGAACGCCCTTCTTTGCCTTGCTCACTCTCTTGGTGACGGGAGTCAACCTGACTTGATCCACCTCGGTGTCGGAAGGTCTTGACGGTGCCATTGTTGGTATTGGTGAAAGAGAATCTCGTTCGTATCTGTGGTAAGTCTCCATGGATTCGATGCTGGTATGACTAGGACGGCGAGCTGAGGAGCCGGGCTTGGGTGAAGATGGTAATACTCTGGCGGTGGCAGGAGTCGTATGGGGTCTGGGTGTGTCAAGTGTATTATAGTCGGCTAACGAGGGCGATGAGATACGGTCAGTGGAAGAGATGAAACTCGACGTGATACTTGCTACATCGGAGTGCAAGGTCGAACTCAAGGTTGGTTGAAGAGATCGGCTTCCGGATTGCGAGTTGACAGGCTCTTCGTCGTTGTTAATAATGTGGTTGAGGCTGGCCATGACCGGTAATTAAGAAAGACGAGGTCCGATAATTAAGAGAAAGAAGGCTCAACCTGTATATGGCACAGCCTCAAGGTTGGATGGCAGCAGTCTGGATGAGGACAAACTTAGATCACGGATGGTATAAGTGGGCGATGCGAATATCAAAGATGCGGAACGTAGAAAAGCCGGACCAGAAGTGTAAGGAATAAGAGCATCATCCCCAGTCATTCGTTAAAGCAAAAGGATGCAGCAAGTCTATTACACAGATAGACTAGTAGTTCGAGGTCGGGATGAAGCAGGGGGGGGTATGAACAAGCACATGGGAGACAGGGGAGGGAGATGGACGATGTAAGTTTCTGGTAGAAGTAGAAACAAGGATGAGATAGACGCGGGTGGGGGGATACAAGAGCAATCTACATAGTACAGGAGAGAAAAGACGCATTTTGGCTATAAAGATAGAATCGAGTGAGGCATTGCTGCTGGACCTTTAACAATGGGGTTTAGTGTGAGGGAGGGGAGCAAGGTAGAGAGAAAGGGACAACATGGGGTAAAATCGTGCGGTCTGTAGTTATTTGGGTACAGTACATTGCATTACTGAAGAGCCCCTGCCAGCTGAGCTTGGGGCGCAGGACCCGAGCCTGGGTAGAGAGTAAAGTACCTCTGGGATGAGCAGCCTGCTTTCGCTGTAAGGATCCAAGGGCCAATGAGGTGATACCGAGCCGACAGGGGGGCCAGGGAAGTGTGTGTGCTGCAAGGCACTTGGGTATTTGCTACCTCTCATAGTTTGGCTCTGATGATGACTTTGCTAAGGTAAGTCATTGACGAATGCGATGAGTGGTGGCTCTTGTGCGACAGATTTGCCAAGTTACAGTCAATAACTTGCCTCGCAATGCCGTCTTGGTCAACTACAGTACTGTACCCATCTCTCGTCAGCACTCGGCACACGCTCTCACCTAGCCAACCCATCCAATCCGCATGACGCCAGTTGGTATGAGCAGTAACATCCCTGTCCGGTCCCCCTAGCTTCCGCTATGCCCCTGGACTCGAAGGATGTGCCGCAGGCGCCATCTAAGCCTCGATGAAGGGCACATCACATATCACGGCGGCTGGGCGCTTGGAAAAGGCTGAACGGTCCAGGAACCGTCGCTAAATCGGGAACCGTTGACGGGAGCTTTTCATCCTGGTAGACTTGGCTTATTCGCGACTGGGCAATAATGTTTGTGCGGTAGGAAAAGACTTTCCCGGCGCCTAGTGACAATACTTCAAGGCAGATGGCAGCAAATGCTGGCTCTCCTTGAGTGTAAGAATGGTTAGGAGAACACGTGAAAGCCTGGGTCGAGTCGGCGGATGCAGCGACGAAGATTACAGAATGGACATGGTCGATGTAACTCTCATGGCCATCAGAAGATGCCGGCATGCCATCGGCCCAGATTATAGCGGGGCACTATCCGTCTTAGCTTCGCGGGTAGGGCGTCAAGGCGTCTGTTGGGCTGTGCATGTTATAAGGCCGTGGATGTAAAAACAACATTCATGGCTCCCAGATAAATGATGTAACAAAAGATGCAGGCGTTGAGAACACCAAGACTAGGTAAGGGTTTGCGGTATTAACAATTTACTAGTCCGGTTGTCGCTCCTTCCTTGCGTGGTTTGGTTTAGATTGCCCCGTCAGCATGGCTACACTACCGAGGCAGGACTTATCCTTCCCACGATGAGCCGTGCTTTATACCGTTTCAGCATATGATTGATTGACCACGATAATGTATTCGAAACAGTTCATGGCATTCCATTATTCCTTTTATTTTTCCATTTTTTGGCACCCGACTCTACCTAAAGGACCTACCTAGGTATGTAGTCTTGTCAACAGTACAGTAATCGAGGGCATCATCACCTAGTTCCCCCTTCTCTCGTAGCCCTGTAGGGCAGACCGGACAGGTACTACTTCACTGCCCTATGGAGTTCGTTCATGATGATGTCAATAATTTACATTAATCACCCCATCTTCAAGCTAACCGACACATGGGAAACACCTAATGCCGAGATGGAGATGGCTCAGAACATAGATGTCAAGGTATGAGATTCTTTGAAGAAGGTCGCGTGCATGAGACATTCAATGAGGCCTGCTCTGTAACCGCCAAACCTAGACCTATCCTAGGCAAGGAAGGAGAGGGGGGAGAGGCTAGGGCTCAGCCACGGAAGTTCGACCTCAATTGGCTCAACCTGTACCTTGCACGGTGTGCTATTTTTAGACGTTGCAACCGCTTTTAGTACGTCAGAGCTTTCTCCACAGTAAGACGGTTTATGGATCCATGGCTATTGCTTGTTGCTGGTCATGTTTGTCAGACAGATCCAGCAGATATATTCATCGGCAACATAACACATCGCGTTTGTTGGGCATAGTAGCATTCCCAGGCTCACCATCTCACTCATCACCAGACCGAGCAATAGATACGGCAATCCTACCTTAAACTCTCAGATTCTCCTGTGTAGGTTGACTAATCGTAATGCAGTGACATAACCGTCCCTCCCCCCACCATTCAACGACAATGGCAAACCTGTGCATATTTCAACTGAGAAAAATCATGTGGGCCATTTCAGTGCCCCCGACACTATTCCGTCCTTCCGATTTGAGCTGCATTGCATAACCCAAGGTTGTCTCGCTGGACTAATACAGGTCAAGATGTCTGTTTTATTCTGGTGCTCATGTGCCCTATTTCGACACTTGCTGAATATTGACCACGATAGCGAACAATTGACTATTTTTAGCCACGATGGAAATGCAGCACATATACAACTGCAGGTTTGACTATGCAGCTATTACGAGCCTTGCCTCTCTTTATCCTGTGTCCTGCGTCGCACTTGTCAAATTTGCATGCGAAACAGTCATTCATCCCACCCAGGTTACCCTGTACGACCATGACAGAAGTAGAAGAAGGACAGCACCTTTGAATAGTATCAATGACCGTGCATGGCTAAATTTAACCCGAACTCTGGCCAGGCTCAAACAGCATGATATGCTTCCCGTGGTTCTGAGCATACTAGACCCCGAAGCATAGAAGAGAGCTCCAGTCGACCTAGCACATAGACTAGACCTGTGTGTTTCGAGCTGTGTTCTTCAATAGATTCCAGATTCGCCTGCATACTCCTACTTCCCCCGCCTTCACCCAGCAGCACTTGGTCTCATGACAGCCTGACAAGCGAATCCATGGTAATCTGCTTTGAACGTCTGGGAATCTGAAAACATATGACCCGAGCTATATGTTAGCGTCGTGTTCAATATATTGTTCCTAACCTTCACAAAAAAAAAAAAGCGAAAAGGGAACCATTAAAGTGGCTTCGATTAAAATTGTATACTGAATACCTTTGTAGCTACGTATTCCAAGTCCGTTACGCATGAAAAGAGTAATGCCCTGCAATTTGAATGTCATTCCCTGTTTCTTTCCTTCATCATCCACGTTACTCCCTTCTTTTGACCGGTCTCCCTTTTTCTACATGAACCCAGTTTCATACTCTGACCAAATATCACAGGTATGGCCATTATAGCTTCGATGGTGCCGTTGCTGAAGCAGAATTAGAGGGTGCAGGTGTTGTGGTGATGGCGGGAGTAGTGTCTGACGGTGACTTGGCTTCACTCTCATCAGACTCATCATCGCTGGGAGACCGGCTATCGTGAGCATTGTTCTTGCTCTTTGTCATCTGCACTTCGTTAGTCGAAATCCAAAGACCACCAAATTCGCTTCAACTCACCCATGATCTCACACCTCCGACAAGACCAAGGGCGTAACCAGTAATAAACTCCTTGGGGGTGCCTCCTGGAGTAGTGGGCGATCTCAACATCTGTTCCCGCAGCTGCTCCGCGTTGCCGGCACTGTTAAACCGAGCAGGGCTCTGTGGGCGGCTTCCGGGGCGGCTGGCAGGCCAGAATTGTCGGAGTTCTCGGCCAAGCTCTTGTCCAGTTGTGGTCCAGTTGTTTGTGATGTTCTCTCGCAGGTCTTGGACATGGCGCTTAAGATCTAGCTCGTTCTTCTTGAGCCAACTGACATTGAGTTCCTGACGCGATGTTCCACGCTTGAATTGTCGAGCAATGTACTTCTCGTAGTCGCGAACGATTCTGGTTGCCAAGTTAGCTTAGGAATTGCGGGGTGCGTTTCAGCCTCTCTTACCTGGTAATGAGACCAGTTGTGCTAACACCCTCGGTTCGTTGTGTAACGAGGAACTTGCCAGCAGCCTTGATAGGCTGATAGATATCATCACCCTCGTCGGCACCGTAGGGAAGATCATCGTGAGCGACGTAGTCGAGCTTGTGCTCCTCGAGGAACTCGGGTGTGACGATCCATGGGCAGTCTTCAATGACCTCGTCAACCCATCGGCAGTGTCGAAGCGTCTCAGCTCGTTCAGCACCAGACATAACAGTCAGCCCCTTGCGCTTGTGTGTCTCGACATCGCCGGTGACACCGACAACGAGAGTGGTATTGGGGAAGGCCTTCTTGGCCTGTTCGAGCTGGCGCATGTGGCTGAGGTCAGTTAGTATATGCCTCAAGACAGGATTGCTATTTCCTTTTTGCTTGACTCTGGACGAGTCATAGTGTGTGATCGCATGCGACATTGACTTACCCGAGATGGAAGAGATCAAAAACACCATCGGCATAGACACGGACGGGACGACCGACTGGTGGTGGGTTGGTCTTGTAGCCGACGGGATGGACCATCTCGCCGATAGGAGGGGGCGCGATGGGATCCGACTTCTTGATGGGCTCCTCATCATCATTGGCCTCGAGAGAGTCTTTTCTTTGCTTGCGGCCGACACGCTCAGCAATGTCGGCGCTCGCCTCAGTGGTGTCGCTGGGCTCGCCGGGGTCAACTGTGTTGTTGGCATCGGGGGCACGGTCGGAGGTTGATCGCTGTCTCTTGGGGATGGGAGCGCCTAGGGTGGAATTGCGGTTTTGGCGACTGGATTCAGCATTTGTATCCTCACCAGACGCATCGCGCGAGGTGGCCTGGACGTCGTTGTCAAGCATGTCGGTAGCGGAATCGACACGGTTCAATGTGCTTCTCTTGCGCTTCTCCCCCTGAGAAGAGACAGACGATGACGACATTGGGGTGCTGAGACTGAAAGGGAAGTAATGTAGGTTCCGTACTCGTCGAAGAAATACCCGAAGCTGCTGGCAGGAGAACTCGTAAAGTCCGACGTGTTCAGAGTTATTCACGGGAACACGATGATGGGGCAAAGGGCAAAGGGCAAGGCAGGGAAACAATCCGACAGCCAGAACGGTAAAGGTCTTGCAAGGTTCGAGGTCCCGCGCTTTTGATGCGAGAAAACCGGGTCCCAGTGAATTCGAAGGCTTAGAGCTAGGGAACCCGGGCCACTTTAGAGGACTTTTGGTGCTGCGAGATTAGGATGAGCCCCCTGCTAGGAAAGGAAAACCTGGGGTTGAGTCGGAAACCGGAACAGTGGAAGATTATAGTCTAATGGGTAGGACAAGAAAGGAGGTTTAAGTAGGACAAGAGATTGTTACAAGATTGAGTGATAGTCTACGGTGACGAGACGGGAAAGAATGGCTGCAAGAGATGGCTGATGTATGCAACAGCAACAGATAAACGTTAAGTGAAGTAGGTGCAGGTACTGACTGACGTTATCGGAGGCGAGCTACATTACAGGTTATGCTTCAACTTCCCCCCCCCGTTTTCCCTGCTTTTACTGGAAGATCCCTTTGGATTTTCTTTCTTGGTGGAATGCGATCAAATGTCGTTGGTCGACCTCGTACTCCTTTATTGGATTGGGCTACCTCAGATGGTTTATTATAAAAATACGGGTAAACAACGATCGTCTAATTAAGTGGTCTTTTTTACTGGGCTTCGGCCCCTTAAAAAGAACGGATTAAAAGAGTCTGGATCGAGCTGATACGAGAAGAGCCAGCAACAATAACTATTCCTGGACTAGTAATTGATCTCGTGTCTCTGAGATTAACCGTTTAAAAAAAAATTAAAAGGTCAAGAAACCCGTATTCTTGCCGTTAGTACCAATCCCTTTCCCCCTTACCTTGTATTCATTCGTTGATGGATTTTGTGTGCTGTTACAGATTAGATTGTCCTTACCACACAGCTGCAATCCAAGATGAGCGGGTTTGGATGTACGGAGGAGGGAGGAGTGTTTGTGATTAGATTGCCATCGAAGGACACATGAGTGAGTGAGTGAGTGTTCCACAGCGAAAGAGGCGGGCAGGTAGGGGAAAAGCAAAGCAAGAACATAGGCTCTTACTACTGTACTTGGGTCATTTCCAAAAGTGGCGTCATAATTTCCAAGTTCCCCTACCTCGCTTGCACTCCTTCCTCTTCTCCCTTGCCATCCTGTCCCCAACAATCCACAGTTATCCACATCTTCCACCGGGCAGGAGCAAAAAAGGGGGTTAAAGGGAGGCAGGGAAGGAAGGAGAGCGAAGGTACGAGAACCACCAAGGCAGGTTCAGTGAGTTGACCGGGCGTCCTGCTATCTCTCTCGCATGTTTGGCAGGATCAGGCTCATTCCTCACCGGATCGTGGGCCGAAGATCACGTGTCAAATCGTATTATGTAGCACCAAACATGGAACCCGAAGCCTCTCTTCAAGTGCTCATCTGACCGCCCCTGAATCCATTGACAACTTCACGGTCTTCGCCTTCATCTGGTCCATGCTGATTCAAGTCTATTGATATTCATGCACATTACGGACTAAGTTTGATTCCGAGCCAAAGGACCGATGGCTTGCTTCCGTCCCTGCTGCAGCGCTTCTTGTCTCAGGACTTACTAGACCAGGTTCATGAAACCGATCATACCTAGAGCATCCTGGCTGAAACGACCTTAAAGTAGTTGGTTAATTTTCATCCAATCTCAGAGAGGCTGACTCTGAGTCTGAGTCTTGGTAGGGTTGCGATTTGCCCGTTTCTCAGTGCTATCATGAGTTCTCATTGTCAGTCATGAGACTCTCCTACCACCGCCACCATCCAGCTATCTTTCAAAGCGTTCTGTGAGGGGACCATTCTGTGATTTGCATGCATTGGTGCGCTCTCGCTCGAGAGTGTAACTGAATAGCTCAGCAGTGGCAGGTATTCAATGCAAAACGAAGCATCATAAGGCTCCTGAGATGGAATTTCCTGTCACCGAGACTCAATTACCAAGTCGTCCACTTCCTTTCTGGCGCCTCGACATGGGCCTATGCTTACCTGTTGCTCCTTGTCGTCGTCCTGGATGCTGCAAGGTAAATTAAGACAATCCTTGTGTGCAGTTATCAGCTAGACCCCCTAGTAACTCATTCAACTTGAACGCCGAGTTCAGACAAGCATGCGCCAAGACAAGCCAATATCAATCAAGGCGAATCTCGACACCAAGGGACTTTAGGAGGCCACTGACTATGCCTCAGTGACGGACAGCGATATCTCCACCTCCAACTCCACGTTCCACCTCGTCGAACATGCATCTCTGAATAATTCTAATTGGTAGTAGTTTCATGCTTAACTACTACCCCGGCCACGACAAGGGGGGAAAAACAAACACGCTGGATCCCCTTGTCACGATTGTCACTATCATTCATACAACTAGACGTTAGGCCACTCAGAGGCCTGTCGGCGCCTAGGCTTGAAGCTGAGGGTGATAGACAGATAGACAGGCAGTAGGAAGAAGCAGGCATGGGTCGATGGTCTTGTTGAGCTATAAGAAGAGCGACAGCCCGAGTCCTGGCGGCCGGCGTCTGGAGGCTCTCACAACTTTCTCTGCCACTTACTTCCTCTCATTCTTTTCTTTAGTACATACACGGGCTGGCCCGTAACAGCTGCATTCTTTCTACCACACTCTTACGTACTCTCTTTCTCACCCTGTGCTCGTCTATCTTTTCTTTTTCAAAAATACGCTTCACGTTTCTGTCAAATCATCATGAAGACCGCTCATTTCCTTGCCATCGCCAACTTTGGCATGGCCTTTGCTACCGTTCAGACCTACGGTCAGTGCGGTGGAGGTGCCTACACAGGTGACGTCGAGTGTGGTTCTGACTCTACTTGTATCGAGAAGAACGAGTGGTACAGCCAATGCATTCCTACCTCCCAGGCAGGTGACATTGGTGCTTCTCCCCAGGAGGATAATGAGTCTACTGACGACACGACCGCCACGGAGGAGGTTGAGGAGGAGGAGGACGAGGAGCCCAATAACGAAGAACCTGCGGATGACGAGGCTGATGCTGAGTCCCCCACCACCGAATCTCCTACCTCTGAGACCCCTACTACTTCTGAACCTGCCGACTCCGGCTCTGACTCCGGCTCCGGTTCAGGCTCCGGTTCCTCTGGTGGTATCGTTCGCAGCATTCCTGCCGCCAGCGGCGAGGTCGCCTCCTCCACTGCTATCCCCGTCAGTGGCTCATTTGATGGTGGCATGAAGCGCTACGACAGATCTCGTATGTCTCTACACTACCTTGTTGACTTGTCACATACTGACCACATCGCAAATAGCCGCCGTCTGCCAGGATCAGACCGAGACTGGTGAAGACGATGCCATGTTCATTCTTGAAGACGGTGCCAGCATCAGCAACGTCATCATCGGCCCAGGCCAGGCCGAGGGTATTCACTGCAAGGGTACCTGCACCATCGAGAACGTGTGGTGGGAGGATGTTTGCGAGGACGCCGTTACGCTCAAGCAGGAATCTGGTACCTCGTACATCAAGGGCGGCGGTGCTTTCCACGCCTCCGACAAGGTTGTTCAGTTTAACGGCCGTGGCACCATCGACATTTCCGACTTTTATGTTGAGGACTATGGCAAGCTGACCCGAAGCTGCGGTAGTAAGTCTTCTCTCAAAAACCCCCCGACCATCATCACGACATCACTAACACGTATCACTTCAGACTGCAAAGGAAATGGTGGTCCTCGAAATGTCGTCATTAACAACATCGCTGCCGTCGACGGTGGTGTTCTCTGCGGTAGTAAGTCGAAAACATGGCGAATTCTTGAGTTTCGTGCAATTCTAATTCCTTGGCTATAGTCAACGTCAACTATGGTGACACCTGCACCATCAGCAACTCTTGCCAAGATAGTGGCAAGAACTGTGATCGCTACGAGGGTAACGACACCGGTGATGAGCCCAGCAAGATCGGCTCCGGTCCTGATGGCGACGCCTGCCGTGTCGACTCCTTCTCCGAGACATGCTAGATGCATGTTATCACGGGCTGTGCGGCCTCACCACTTGGCGCCTATGGCGGCAGAGGAGGTCATGCCGAGATAATGACGGAGGCTCTTGGTTTCATAGCTGATCCATATTAGGTCTCCAGGTTTTCATGTATATATTGATTTTGACTAGCGTTGACGCTCCAGTGTATAAGCAGAACTTTGCTTCAGAGGTTCTCTTTCCAGAGCTGTAGAACAGAATAAACGTGTCTTGTGTTTTGAACAACGAATAACGAGTAAATATCTCGGTGACTATTCGTATCCAACGAGATAGCAATCTATAGAGTGACATGTAGTGTTGCCAGCACAATAGTAGGATTGATGCAAGTCAGCTTATAAAATATATCTGATATTGCTTGAGACAAAGCCCTAAGACCAACCACCACCTACACACGTATCAGGCACTTGGGACAAGACTCATTCATATTGTTTCGAGAATAATTTTTTTTTTCCTTTTTAAATTAATCCGGAACCTGTTGGCTCAAATATGCAACAACATTGTCCACTCCTCCTATCAAGTCCACTGTCATAAGGCGGACTTGATATATCAGTCTTTTTGCTGATCATATAACACTCCTCCTCCATACGATCTTCGATGATGAGAACCCTGAGCCACTAGCAAAGTTGAAATAACATGAACATCCCTCCATTTCCGTTGGCCACATGATTGATTTAGTGTTACAGCCTTTTCTGCCCCTGTGAAATATATCTCTGTCCCGTGGCAACTTTTCAAGGCCAGGTTTGTCGCCACAGATATCAAACCCTCTACCGAGAGTAAGGGTGATAGCCACGGTTGCCGCCTCGACCACCGCCGCGATAGTTAGCACCAGGTCGACCAGCGTTCTTGGGACCAGTGGGTGCATTTGCGGGGGGTGCGTGTTGAGGATCGGAGCCAGGTTGGGGATCATCGTACATACCCTCCCATGAGGTCTGGGATCCTCCTCCGCTGCCACCGCCTGCTCCACCTCCCATACCGTAGGCTCCATGGCCACCAAAGCCTCCGCCTCGGCCACCGCGTCGACCTTGAGGCTGCTGCTGATACTGGTTGTAGTTGTTGTATCCTCGACCACCGCCGCCAGAGTTGTCCTGACCATCCTGCTGACCTTGCTGACCTTGCATCTGCTGCATTTGTTGCATCTGCTGTTGCATTTGCTGCATCATCTGGGGGCTCATGTTTTGGCCGTTGGCTCCTCCGCGGCCCATCATCTGTTGCTGCATCTGTTGCATTTGCATCTGCTGCATCTGCATCATGGCGGGATTCATGGGCATGCCTCGGTTCATAGCCATCTGTGACTGCATCATGGCAAAATATTGCTGCATGCGCTGGAAGTACTGAGCCATGACTTGGGGAGTCATACCATTGTTTCCGCCCTGCTGGCCCATAGCGCCCTGGTTCGACTGGTCGTTGTCTCGCTTGAACTTTCCACGCCTTGAGGCCTCTTCCTCCTCGCGAAGGTTGCCTCGGGGCTGGGCCTTCTTGACCTCGATGGGCTTGCCGTGGATCTCGAGGGGTACGTTGATACAGGCGTCGACGCCAGCCTCGCTCTCAAAGGTAACGAAACCAAAGCCTCGAGGTCGGCCAGTGTCCTTGTCCATCATGAGGGTGGCATCGACCACTCGGCCGAACTGGGCAAAGTAGTCCCTAAACTCCTGGTCCGTTGTCTCCTGGCTGACACCGCCGACAAAGATCTTGCTTGTCTTCTCCTGCTCATCTCTGGGAATAGCTCGCTTGGGGTCGATCTGGATAGTAGTTAGCGAGTGGCCCAAGCGCGTACTTAGATATGCACCACAAACGTACAATCTTTCCATCAAGGAAATGCTCCTTGACCATGACGATGTTGACCGTCTTTGCATCCTTGAATGTCAAGAATCCGAAACCCCTTGATCGTCCAGTGCTGCTGTCTCTCATGACGGTGCACTCGACAACCTCACCAAACTGAGAGAAGTAGTCTCGAAGAGATTCTATTTCAAGGGTTAGTTGACATACGAGGGAGGGAGACAGACACTATGTCAGAGTAAACCCACGATCGGTTGTTTCCCAATTGAGTCCACCAATGAACATTTTACTATTCAACGAGTCAGCTTTTGAAACATGATGATGCTTCGCTCAGATATCAACAGCATAACGGTTAGAACCGTAACCAGAGGCAAAGGGCAGAACAGGACGACTGGGGTTAGTGTGCGGCGTGAATGTTGAACCTATGTGGGATGAATGGCATAGCGGCTGGCATCACCTAATGCGAGGAACACTCCTTGATGCGCTGAGACTAGGTCGTCTCCTCTTCTTCATCGCTGGGATTAACCTGACAACCGACAGGAGAAGCGGTGTAACAAAGTCATCCGGACCGACCCAGAGAGGAAAGATCCATATAGCACATTTTCCATCATTATGTCTATATCCCTGAGAGCAGCCATGGAGTTGAAGGCGAAGCAGACAGATTTATGCTGAACAAATGCTGCAGACAAAAGGGGTCCGTGGCACTTGATGCTCTGTGTATCATCTACCCCGACCAACAAACACAGACATTCCACCAATGAGTGGAAGTGAAAGGCCCAAGTCTAGGGAGCTGACGTACAAGGATGGCATCAGACAAAGCTCTGGACCAGATGCGTCGGCTGGTTTGGCTCCATATCAAAGAGTGAGCGGTTGACAGACAACATCATGGGTTGCCATTGATGATGATGATATAAAGATGGCGACGAATTGATCCCAGACATTGCAGGTGAAGGGACACCAGCAGATCAGCATCTTCTTTTTTTTTTCTTGGTCGAAAAATCTCTTCGTCAATGTGCTATCGTTCTGACTCTGACTGACTGACTCTGATTCTGTCTCTTGCTAGGTACTGGCTAGCCATCCAAAGCGCTACTCGCTGCAAAATCTTGCTATAGCTCTCGACAGGATTCCTTCCATCCTTTGTCGGGCTTTCTGAGATATATGCTGCTGTGGCTATGGTAGGCAAAAGTATGACTTTGCTCTGCTCTGCTCTGATTTGACTTGACTAGACTCGGGTATATCTTCTTGGTTGTCTTTCACAAGGAAGGTCCCCAATCTCGGCTCTCAAGATATCCTCCTCTTGCCCTAATCGTCTTTACGGGAGAAGGGCTGATGAATCTTGCCCATTCTGACCTCGGCATCTGATCCCGGCACGTCCTCTGGTGATCTCGTGGTCCTTTGTATCTGTGCCATGTATTATGGACGGCTTGAATGCCACCATCCCCTCTCATCTGATCTTCATCCTTCGCCCAGCCTGATCGCGAACAGTTACGGCCTTGCCAGCTTCAGAGGTCGTGTGTATAGCAGAAAGTCCCAAAATGCCATGCCAGCACAGCTATACGGCAGGTTCAGATCACACTTTTGACGCTACAGGCACGTCACGCGAATGGGAAATTGGGGTGATGGACAAAAGGCTTGGAAATGCACTAAACACGCGTGGAATCAATGTCGAGACTTACCCGTCGTCTTTAGCACTTGCTTTGTGAACGCTTCCATACGATGGAGGCGTAGAGGCGTCCTCATGAGAGTGTCCATGACTGGTCTGGACTGCACCAGAATTGCCGCCACCGAGGTTAAAGTCAACATCATCGTCGTCGTCATCCTGGTCTTGGTTCATCTGGTCATCACCCATTTGACCCTGGTGTGAAGATACACCAGAAGGGTCATAAGCGGTGCTACTATCATTCTTGCTGGCGGGTTCAGCCTGTACAGCAGCCGGTGCTGGTGCAGGTGCTGGTGCAGGTGCAGGTGCGCTGGGAGGAGGAGCAGCGGGTTTGGGAGCGTCGTTATCATCGTAGCTGGGACAAGTGTTAGCGCGGGCTTTCGCGTCGTTTCGGATCGCAAGGGTACATGTGCATACAGGTCAGCGAAGAGATCATCTTCAAAGTTCTCGGCTTCGGTCATGATGAAGATGAGAACTGGTAGATGATGAAAGGACTGGTGAGGCTAGATATGCTACGACTATAGGAGGTCCTGCGAGTATTGAATTGCTGAAGATCGGGGAGAATGAAAAGAAGTGACAATTGACGACAAAGGAGGCCGGATGAACGATGGGTCGAGAATTCTGCTCTGTATGAAGGGGAGAGGTAAAAGAATTGGGAGAATCGCGAATGAAGGAACAGATGAACCAAAGAAGGAGGCTTCGACGGGTTGATGGATGGTTGTTTTTTGTGACAAGGAACCTTTGAATGCGCGGACGGGAATGAGAGAGAATGCTGCTAGCTCCAATTTCAAGTGCTGATCATGACTAAGCAGAAAATGGGCCAATCACTGTCAAAGCGCAGTGCGCAGGTGACATGAAACATGGAACCATGGGCTGGTCGCAAGCGGACACCTGAGATACCCCATCATCCAGTGGACGCTGGAGCCCTTGTCCACTGTAATAGTGTGTTTCGCGGGGTTTGGGTTGGTCACCCTCAGGCTTTGCAGGTGGCTTGAATGACCATCTCAGGAGACGCCATCACTCAAAACAGACAGTTTTCTTGACCATCCCAACCCCCGTTCCAACATAAAGTCAGTCAGTCTGTTGGCTAACTCCAGCAACCTACCTACCTTAGGTACCTTAACTTGACTTGACTTAAC
>JABGLY010000341.1:0-29865 GCA_013623525.1 Fusarium dimerum | reverse complement strand
CGAAAATACCCCCCCCCCCCCCCCAATCAGCCAAGATCCCTCCACTCACGACTTCATGATAACCCCGCGAAAGAGTCGTATAATATGGAGAAAGAGTGGAAACAGTACCCGTTAATCATTGATAATTCAGATCATGCTCGTGCGGGGGAATAAACCTGGAGAACTGACGCCTTGTAAACAATCAGTGATTCGTCTCCTCTGTCCAGTCTGTCAAGCCTGGTTTATCTCAGCCTATCATTTCAGACGACAACAGGGCTCAGTTGGGTAACATTGCAGAAACACTGAGGAGTTACATATCACAGAGACAAGAAGCGACACGATCAGCAGGATCAGCGGGTTGCAAGGTGTAGATATGCAAGTATAAAGACTGAACAAACACTCAATCTGGCCCCTCTCTTTGAATCAGCGTAGATTATACCAACACACAAAAAAATGAGTGAACCGAAGAACCAGCAAAAGAGTCCACACGAGATAGACCCCCAGGCTTCCATGTTTGCTGAAGTCGAGGAGGCTCTCAAGGCACCTCCCGAGGCTCGTGACTACTCTGGGGCAAAGGAAAAGACAGATCCACGCGAGATTGCCCTGGTTCGCAAGTTGGACTGGTGGATTATGCCTATTCTTTGGTTCATGTACTGGCTCAACTATCTGGTGAGTATTTCTTCCCCTGATAGGTCAAGACATGGTTACTAAACTTTTCCAGGACCGTAACGCGATCGCTCTCGCACGACTCAACTCCCTCGAAGAAGACCTCGGCCTTACGGGTTCTCAATACCAGACATGCGTTTCCATCCTCTTTGTTGGATACGTCATCGTCGGCATCCCAGCTAACATGGTCGTTACCAGAGTTCGTCCCAGCATATGGATGGCCTCTTGTATGACCGTATGGGCTGTGATAAGTATTCTCACGGCGTACAGTCGTAATTATATCGGTTTGTTGTTGACGCGCTTCTTCTTGGGTATTACCGAAGCGCCGTATTATCCTGGTGCGTTGTACATACTGGCGACGTTTTATACGCGAAAAGAATTAGCGACACGGATTTCTATCTTGTATACGGGAAACATTCTAGCCACTGCTTTTGCTGGTTTGATTGCTCTGGGAATATTTCAAATGGATGGAATGGTAAGTTTGAGGGGAGAAGAGTAATTCTTCCCTATCTGCACCCATCCATATTTTTGAATCCAACTATAATCTAACAATCCCCAGTCAAACCTAGCTGGATGGCAATGGCTGTTTGTCATTCAAGGCGCCGTCACCCTTGCTGTCGCTCTCGCCGCATTCTTTATCCTACCTGACGAGCCACTCACGACAAGATGGCTCACGCCCGAGGAACGTGCTTTGGCTTATGAACGAACGCAGAGAGACACTGTCGCCAATGAAGGAGAAACAACGAGCTGGAAGGGGGTCGTCAACGCAGCCAAGGATCCCAAGGTCTGGTTGTTTGTTGTCATGCAACACTGTCACCTGGCTGCGAATGGGTAAGAAGGTCTGAACGGACGAACAAGCGTTTGGCTAATGAGTGAACAGATTCAAAAACTTCTTCCCAACGGCAGTCGAGACACTTGGGTTCAACCAGACCATCACTCTTGTCTTGACCTGCCCTCCGTACCTCATCGCAGGATTCATCTCGATATTATGGTCATGGTCTTCTGGGAAGTTCAACGAACGAACATGGTATGCATTATAGTCATTGAAATGGGAGGTTTTGCTAATTACGGTAGGCACATTACTATTGCCAAGGCGATCGCGGTGTTTGGTTTTATTCTTGGCTGTGCAACCCTCAACACAGGTGCACGATACTGTAAGTCCTCTGGTCCTCGGATGTAACGATCACTAACCCGCTTAGTCGCCATGTGCGTCTTTTCCATCGGAACCTACGCCGTCAACAGTATCATCCTCGGCTGGGTCTCGGCGACATGCTCGCAGACCAGAGAAAAGAAAGCGTGTTCTCTTGCCATCGTCAACTGCATCGCTGTGGCATCCTTCATCTGGACACCCTACATGTGGCCATCAAGTGACGAGCCTCGCTATGTCATGGCCATGTCATCGAGTGCTGCTCTGAGTGTTGCGACGGCGATTGGGACTTGGTGTATGCGGTTCTGGCTGATTCGGGAGAACAAAAAGATTCGACAGTCTGAGAATGAGTCGACATTGTACTATGCCTATTAGATGGTTGGTTTAGACTGAGATGGACGCTTAGGTTATCTGAATATTGAACGTCCTTTGCTCCAGAGTCTGGTATGAGACTCGTGGAGAAATAGTTTACCACGCCGATGATGACTCTCTAAATGAATACAGCCTACATCTCACCCAATTTGGGGAGAATTGTCCTTCTTTGCGTAAACTCGTGACGGATCCGAGAGTCAACCTATCTATGCTGGGAAGTATGTTCTTTCTCACAAGAGATATCGCATGATCGAATATATGAACTAAAAATCCAGTCTACGAGCATAAGTGCTGATGTGATTGGAGGTGATGAGCAGGGCTGTACTGGCTATAGACAAGCCTGTCAACGTTCGAAACAGGGATCGGACTGGTGCTACTTAACTCATGTGACACTGGAAGAAATTCATACTGGACTATCGGACTACATGATGGAGTTGTATCTTCCTTGGTGTCCTCATTCGTCTGGACATCGCCTTATAGTATACAAAGGTAAGCGTTGAAACTGTTTACGCCAGATGAATGGATAAGCGGCTGAATAAACCAGAAGAGTCATTCCTTCATTGGATATGTTTCTGTCTGCGCTCAGAAATGCTGTCAGGACGCGCCCAGACATCTTTCAAACTGATGCTTCAGATCTTTCATCATGAGATATCACGCAATCTTTGTCTAGTTTTCTCAACCATTATGAAGGGATTGCGGACCATGTTTACCGATGTCCAAGGCTTATTACAACGTTAGATACCTGCCAAGGGCGGTATATATCAGATACTAGTCCCAAAGGCATCCCCATCATTCACAATCCTCACTCATGACTTTAACAATCCGTTTGCCCGATCGCCCATCATGGTGCAAGAATAAGCGACTATGACCGGAAAAAAGGTGCCAACTTAATCCTGGGCAAATGTATTATATGTGGTTGCATACTTTAGGTTCAAATACCGGTGCGGCATGCGGACTGTTATCCTCCGTCGGCTCTTTAGTGCAAGGAGTTGATCGCCACGTCTCCCTGGCGGCTGACCTTGCATGTCCTGAGAATCGGAAACAGGTTGTCAAAAGGTTACGGAGTTGTCTTACAGTTTGGTCCTGTAGATCGAAGGACATTTGCCTGATATCGCTCAACATTGTGATGAGCGTTATAACAACGCAAAACCATCAATGAGCAAAAGCTGTTGAATAGAAAACTGAGTGAACCACCATCACTCTTCATTTTTCATCGAACAGGTTTAGGTATCCGTCAAACACACGATCACAAGACATCTTCTATAGTTGTCATCAGCATCTTTGAGGCACAGACAATAAACGTGGACATGTTTAAGCTTAAGACGACTTCCACATCCAGCATCCCGCATCCATCACCCATCTCCCGGAGCGAAGAATAACCACAATTCCAAATTCCTATGGCGTCAATCATTACCAAGAATCGCAACTTGAACTCTCATCGTTCGATGCATAGACTTTTTCTCTTACAATATTGATGTTAAGGCTAATGCATGTAACGCTACAGAGAAAAACTCCGGCGAATAGAGCCGGCTTGACGGACGACATTTCCGAAGATGGATACCCACGACGTTTGAGACGTGGACGAGGAGAAAGACACATGACTGGAATAGCCGGGGTGCATTCATCCGGGGTATCATCCAGAGAATGTCACTGGATGAACCAGACTTAACCGCTGGCCATGATTCGAATATTGTGGGAATGCCATCTCATGACACATCTTTGTGAGTGTCGCCACGCGCAATATAGCATGTTCAATATACTCGAGGAGGGTCGCGATCCACTACTTTCTTGACGGAATGCCGTTCCAATGCCGTTGCTATACCCTCTTTTTGGAAACATCGGATGGTTAACCTCCTTGTTTGATACATTCGTACCTGTACCCAGACACGCATTTCTTCCGAGGAACTAAAGAGGCTGCTTGGCAATATGGCGAATATCATGATTAAGATCAAGATCCAAGTATAAAACAGTCATGATAGTCCGCAGATCTGGTCAATCCTCATTCCTCAACTCACAGCTTCATTCACTTTAACCATCACTCGCCCTTGACCAGCCAAATCCAACCTCGCGGGAAAAAAATGCATTCCTCGGCTCTCTTTGGCGTCATCGCCAGCTTCCTTGTCGGATCGGCCACCGCCCACGGCCACGTCAAGACCATCGTCGCCAACGGTGTCTCATACACCGGTGGTCTCCCCCATGCTGCTCCCGCCAACGCTGTGGGATGGCTAGCTGGAAACCAGGACAACGGTTTCGTTGAGCCTTCCGCCTTCAACACTGCCGATATCATCTGCCACAAGAACGCCCGGCCCGTTGCTAATGCCGTCACTGCCTCTGCCGGCAGCACCATCACCCTCCAGTGGGATACCTGGCCAGTGTCTCATTCTGGACCTGTCATTGAGTATCTCGCTCCCGTCAGCGGTGCCTTCTCCAGCATCAGCAAGACTAGTCTCCGCTGGACAAAGGTTTCCCAAAGGGGCCATATCTCTGGCTCCAACCCCGGCCGCTGGGCTTCTGATGAGCTCATCAACAACGGTTTCTCCTGGACCTTCACGGTTCCCCGAAACCTCAAGGCCGGAAACTACGTCTTGCGACACGAGATCATTGCTCTTCACTCCGGTGGCAACCCTAACGGTGCTCAGGCTTACCCCCAGTGCATCAACCTTATCGTTACCGGCAGCGGCTCTCAGGCTCTTGTTGGAGGCGGCGACTTCACCACCTTCTACACCCCCAACGACCCCGGTATCCTGTTCAACATCTTCCGATCTTTCACCAGCTACCCCATTCCCGGACCTCCTGTCCAGCAGATCTAAACACGGTTGGTGAGGATGTACATGAATGACATGTGCTACCTACATCCGACACAGCGCCAAAGATGACCATGAGGGATGATCAAGACATGAGGTGGATTTGTGACAGGTTGTGGGATTTGAGTCGATCGTTTCTTCTTTTCTTCTCTCGCTTAGCTTCCCCTAGAGGGCCTTTATTGAGACAGCTAAATTGATATAAATTATCACAATTGATCTTGATCTGGAGTCAGTGCTTGTAATGCCATCCAATCACGGCCCTCAGTCAGATAGATTTGTATCAAACCCCTGTGATAATGTTACTCTATACGGCCCGATAATCCGCAAATGCTCATCCAGAAAGGGTATCACGGAAGAAGGGGGGGTCACGTATTATTGTCGTGAGATTTTCATATTAATCCATCTGCATAAACGAGTTATACAGACAGCTATAGTATACCATGTATGTCCACCATGACATAGCCAGTATGACATGGGCATCCGGTCCACCCAGATCTGATTGTGATAAAGAAACACAATTAACAGTACTCATGGCCTCTATTTCTCGGGAAGAAGAGCATCGTCAGCACAGGGAATGGCGCAGTCACCACCCCAGGGGATACCACCAGAAGCAAACTGGTCAATAACCTTGAGATGGCAGAGACCCTTGCAATCCTCGCCACCAGAGTACTGGCAAGCAGAGACACGACCCTCAGATTCTATGAAAAAGTCAGTGCACGTCCGAAAGTAGACTAAAGTATCAAGAGACCACTTACCCCAGCTGTTGAGAACAATATTGTAGCCATCACGGTAGAAGGTGAATGTGGGGTTGCAGAGTCCCTGGACGACGCAGGTCTTGGTGTTGGGGATACCGCCCCAAGCGTGCTCCTTGGTCGCAGTGTATTGGATCTATTGCTCAGTTAATGCCAGGCCTGATCGCAGTAGACAAAGTACTTACGCTGTAAGTTCCGACGCCGGCGTCGCCCTCGTAAAAGACGACAGGGGGGTCGGAGCTCTCAGGGTTGTTCCAAGAACAGCTAAAGAGTGTGAGTGACTATCTCTATAGTTCGAAAAGATACATACGCATTGTCCTGGTGGGTGGCAGTTCTCTCTCCCGAACCACGCTCGTAGGTACGAGTCTCGCAGTTGCCGCCAGCCTTCGTAGAGAAATAGGTGCTGGATTGGTCAGTAAATGGGTACGTGTCTTTATATCCAGGACCATGTTTTCGTCTGAACATCGGTTGTAAAATCATACCGGCAGTAGTTACGGTTGTGCCAGATCATGTCCTGATCATCACCACCAAAAGAATCGAGAAGCCGGTCAGCGATCCTGTTGGCGATCTTGACCTCGAGCTTGACGAGGGGAATGAGGAATAGACCGGCAATTCCAAGGACAGGGTTTCGCTTGGCGAGGCTGTGCGACTGGGTCGCTTCCATGGCAGCACGGTCGTTGAGAATCTGGATAGTCTGGGCATGCGACTCGCGCAGGGCCTCGAGCCTGGATTCATCACGAATTTCACGGCTGCCGGTGATGGGGGGCATGGCAGAAGCCAAGGGGAGAAGGGAGAGAACAGTTGAGAACTTCATGGTGACTGTTCAGTAGAGAAATAATGGTAAAGAATGTGAAAAAAGAGAATGCAAAGAATGATTGAAATGAATGAAGAAACGAATTGATAGGGATTGGAAAATGATAGATCTCGTTGACGAACACTTCTTGTAGTACTTATACCACAAGATCTCCTTGATCCTGTCCATGCATCAAAACTTTCACAAACAAACGATTCGACCATGTACGAGGTTTGGAAAGGGACTAGATCTAGGATTCAATGTCATGATCATTGCTTTGTAGGATCAAAAGTCCTGCCAAGGCGGACAAATTGATACTATCACTGCTTTTTTCGAGATAATCATCTGAGAACAGGGTATTTTTTCTGCTTGTCAAGGTTTTAATGTGGCAGAGTACATAGTATGACAGACACGAAATACGATGATATAGTATGGAGGATTACAATTTACAAGGATATCCTAATCTATTCTTCCAGCCGCCTGCCCTCAGAAGAAATTAACTGTATAATGCTGCAGCTGAGTAGAACATATGGAGAAGAATGGATCTTCTCTGGTCTTGGCTACACGCTAAACATCAACTCAAAACCCGGTCCAACGTGAGAAAGGAAGCTAGGTTGTGATCCTAGCGAGACCCTGCAATTTAGTATTACCAGCATTCGACCAGATGAGTATCTTTTGATTGGGTTATATACGGATAAGGTTGTGGAGATTGGGTTAAACTCGTAAAGATTGAATGATGGAGGTCTTGGAAGGATTTTGTAGGATTTAACCATTTATTCTAATAATGGTCGTCTGGTGATTGAACTTGCTGTTCATTGGGACAAGTACGCTTTGTGGGAAGATCGTTATTTGAGAGCCAAGGACGTGCATGAATGGTTGATTTGGGGAACGACCGGTGTGTCTCAGTGAGGTCAGTCAGGATGTACAGAGGTTTCGGAGTAGAGCGATGGAACTGACGGATGCATGTCGCTTTGATGTTTGAATCCTTCATGTCATTCCGCATGAATTCGGCAGTTGAGCTAGCGAGCGAGGTGCGGAATGTTGATGAGTTGACATTGACTTATCTTATCCAACCCCTGTCCATTCTTGGGGGGCCATCTGCTATTTGACTAGAGAGACCAAGCATTGGTTCGACCACATGAGGCTGTAATGTGCTACCGGGTAACTAAGGGGAGTACTCATAGACTTTGTTGAATATCAATTATTGCTTGATAACCTCTCTTCCATGATATTGTATCATATAATGTCATGATTTTTCCACTATAGCTTATACAGAGGATAATAAGGAGATGATCAGAAGACAGTCATCGAATACAATTCGATGTCGAGATTCATGACTTGTATCCTTTGATTTAAGACAAGTTGAATGGCCAACATGAACCTCACCTATACACAGCAGAGTGACAGCATAAAGACACCAATACTCCGTCCAACTCTCACATACGACCACAGCCTCCAGAAAACTCGGGATCCCGTCTGCTCTCCGTTCGATAAACTGGCGAGTGCCGAATTAGTAGTTGGGTCGGTGACGACCAGCGAATCCTCGGTGTTGTATGTTTTTTTTGTCTTTTTGACAGTTTCTCCTTTTCTTTCCCCCCTTCTCTTTTCCATCATTTACCTGCTGTCCTCACGTATGTTGTTCCTCGCCTTGACTCAACGCTTCACTGGCTTGGAACATACTCTCTACTCATGTCTATGAATCGAACGAGTTGAACTTGTGCTTCCTCACTAAAATAGACTAATAAAAGCATTCGCAGACGGGTATCAAGTCGCCATGTCTGTAGCATCGGATATGGTCTGTCGCTCATATCTTACAAAGTGAACCTGAATCAATAACATTTTCAATCTAGCACTCCTTCACATTCATCAATACTTCTTGTTCTCCCACCCCAACACCTGCTGTCTCGCCCAGTCATCAGACGCATTTGATGGCTCAGCCGTCATCGTCACCTGCGTATGCTTGAGAATCTGCTTCTGGCTGCAGCTATCGTCATCTGCACTGCGTCGCGACCCTCCTCCAGCGTAGTACACGTTATCACCCGACGGCTTCGTAGTGGTAAACGTGGACAACTTGACACTGCCCTTTGGTTGGTGTTGTGCCCGACTTCCCAACCTGTTGTTCCCAGATGCGAGTGGCTGGCTGTTGTATGAAGGGTGCCCTGACTTGCCGTCGCTGGGATAGCTCCCATTTCTGAAGATGGGAAGGTTGAGAAGGGGACGCAAAGCTGGCATTGATCCAGCAATGATGCCGATGCCCTCCTCCAGAACGGACCACAGACCGATGGCGCCAGTACTATACATGAACTCGTTCGGGTCGTCGTACAAGGTGAGGTATCGAAGTCGAACAATGGTCGCACAGCTCGCACTAGTATGCTGTTAGTAATGCTACTACCGAAATGCAACGTCTTTTTGGGGAAACATACAATGCTGCCATACCCAGCACCAGGGCAACTGAGATCTTGACTCGAGGCTTCAACTGAACATTCCACAGCAACACTGCAGGAAGGATAGCAAGGAAGAAGTCTGTAACAATAGCCACGGCGGAGAAAAAGTAGCTGATGCTACTATTCAATGCCAGGTTGCAAGTTCCTTGAGCCTCGCCCCAGAGTGTACTTGCGGGGTGACAGATGTTGCCGATCGTGATCATAAAGATGACGGCAGAGATAAAGACCAGGAACATGGTTCCCCTGAGACACCAGACGTACGTTCGTTGAGTTTCGGCGATACGGAGAAGGGTGACGCAGATACTACATTTGATAGGGACGGTGCACGAGGCATAGAAGAACTCTGCGATGTAAAAGAGCTATATAGCCAGGCGTCAGTCAGTATAGTCCACAGTCATATTGATTATTCTTTCAGTCTCAGCCCACCTTTGTACCCTTTTGAATCACAGCGAGATCCCCAATCTCCTTTGAGAACTGCCCAGCTCCGTAGAAGCAGCATGTTATAACCAGACTTGCCGTCACCGCGTAAAGTGTCTATCAAGCATCAGCAATCACATATCCATATCGTGGGGTCAACGCTATATCGTACCAGCCCGGCGCACATGAGCCAGTCATCCATACCCAAGTTCTTCCTCCATGTTCGTACTCCCAATCGTGCTGCGACGACGAGTATAGAGAGGGCGAGCAGCACGATCGTGACATAGAGCAGCGGCACTCCTTCGCCTGCCACCGGGGCCATGTTAGCGATGGAAAGTGTCGAATGGCCGTCTGTTGTTTAGTCGGATCCTGCGGTATCAACCATCGATTTGGGGGTCGTTCACGTCTGAACTTTCTCACGACAGAGGGAAACGACTTGGGAGTACTCGCTTGTTTGTTTCTTGCTCACGTTCCCAAGAACCGGGTCAGATGAAATGCATGAAAGGAATGAACCCGCAGTTAATAGATTGAAGTTTTCAGCCGAACCTGGGGTTTCATTCCCATAAATTACCAAACACCACACCATAATACTAACCCATCCATGTCTAGATATTCAAGTAATTTTTCTTTTTTACTTTTTCTTTACTTTCGCCACTACAGAGTATAATAATCCCGGGCATCAGGAAGACATGACTCCTGACATTACATTAGAACGATGGAACATTTCTCTTACGACGACTTTTCCACTTCATTCCCTGCCTCATATCCACAACATGATACAGGGACATGGGTTGTTTACCAAAGTACCGGTCTTTGCGGCAAAACCGCTCCGGTCCGTCTCCACGGTAAGACAGTTCAGAGGCCAAGAATTGGTCGACTGCGGCAAGGATAAGGAAACGTGTTTGTGGGAATCGAGACGAGCAGTCTTTTCTCATTGGTGAAGATACTGGATACTGTCGAACCTTGGAGCAATGTCCGTGCCGGCTACCATTCTCGATCGTTAGCTCCTTTCATAAAACCCCCGATGTTGCCCTCGGCTGTAACGTCTTGGTCGGTGATTTTTGCAAAGATAGGGCTGCCGATATTATCACGGGCGTTAGTTATTGATACTATTGAAACGGGTATCTCTGTTCCGCATAAATAGTCGCATCTACCACTAAACAACATATCTTCCGTCTCCCTCTATGATCGTCCCTTTCCTCGACCCAAGCCCGGTCTGGGGAATTTCTTCAGGTAAAAACTACTTTTCCTGCAATTCCGCTCCTCTGGTTACATCGCCACGTTGCGAGACGTTCCCAGGTGACCCATCCGTGGAGACGTCATCTATTGTCAGGCCACGATGGTCCAATGCAGCGGCGACTTGTACAGGGGTCCATCCGCGTGCATTCACTAGCAGGAGGAGAGGATATGGGTTAGGATGTCTTGTACCTATCAGAACCAAACAGATGGAGATGTTTTCGAACCCCTGAGATTAAGGGGTCGCTCAACGGTTTCTGCACGGTTGCATCTCACATGCAGAAGGGTTCATATGTAAGGGGGGAGCCGATCTCTGGGAACGAACGAGATGAAGAAGTTTTTTTTGACTCGAAAGTAATTCCATCTTATACCACCCTTACCCTGTTAACTGCTAGCTATACTGCTGTTTACGTTGCCCTTTGTTCGCTAATTTCAAAACATCTCCTCAAAATGGCCGAGTTCACCATTGAAGATAAGGACCTCTCCAGCCTGAAGGACAAGGTTGTGGTCGTCACTGGTATGTTTCAACCATGGCTCTCTTCGTTTCATTGATTCCAGTGGTATTGTGGTCTCTGCTAACACATCTCATCCAGGCGGTTCATCTGGAATCGGTCAGGCAACCATCGATCTTCTCCTTTCTCTCGGTAACACCGTGGTTAACGCCGACATCCAGCCTCCTGCTCAGCAGCAGCCCTCAGACAAATACACCTACATCCAGACAAACGTTACCAAGTGGTCTGATCTCGTAGAGCTCTTCAAGAAGACTAAAGAGATTCACGGTCGTATCGACCACGTCTTTGCCAACGCTGGTCTGGGCCCTCGTACTGACTACCTTGCTACCGAGGTGGACGAGAATGGTGACCTCAAGGAGCCCAACCACGATCTTATTGATGTTAGTCTCAAAGGAGTTATGAACACGTGCACCCTTGCTCTGTATTATATTCGCCAGCAGCCTGAGGGTGGTAGTATTGTTATCAACGGCTCTACCACTGGCCTCCAGCGACTCCGTGCTATCGATTATTGTGAGTTAACTGTGTCAATCTCTTGTTTAGCGATGACTAATATGCATAGCTACGGCCAAGCATGGTGTTATTGGCTTCGGCCGAGGTCTCATCCCTGCCATCCAGGCTGCCAAGCTACCCATCCGTGTCAACACCCTAGCACCCACGTGGACCGACAGCAGTGTCCTTCCCGACCTCAAGGGTCTCATGGCCAAGATCGGTGTCGAACTCCAGCCTGCTTCTGCTGTTGCTCGTGCTGCTGCTCTCCTGATGGCAGACAACTCGAGGAATGGAAACTTGGTCCATATCCAGCTGGGCAAGTACAAGGAGATCGACGACTCCGTTCTTCTTCCCGCCTTTGAGGCCATCAAGGGAAGTGATTATCCTGGAGAGGACAAGGTGCTTGAGAAGCTGTTTGGAGTCTTGGCTGGCGCTCAAGCCTAGATGGGCTTATGATGGATGGTCTATTATTGAGTATGCTCTTATGACGTGTTAATGAGAATTATACATGGAGTTCATGGATGAACCTGTAGCCCCTAATGCTTTCTATGCCCGACCTCGTTGACCTCGACCACCATTTCATTATGTACATATATTCCATCCATGTCTTGGTCATCGTCGCTCCTGTTATTATCAAATGGGCTTGAGATGATGGTACGGACACCTTTTCCATCCGCAATCGCCCGGTCAAACTCAACACCTGCTGTTATGCCTCGCTCAGGATCTGCCAGCTGGTGTTGTGAACTATTATCGTCGTCGTCCTTGTCTTTGTTGGTCCGAATAAGGGTAGTAAGTTTGATCGCATTGCTTGGACGACTTGGTCGGCTGATGGGTTTGCTGCTGCCGTAGGAACTGAGGAACTTGGTGGGTAGGATGCGCGTGAAGATGGGTCGTAACAGAGGGAAGCAAGCTGGATGATGGTAAGTCTAGGTCCTTACTGTCAACTGTTGCAAGTACTCACCAGAGACAATGGCAATGTTGATCTCGACGGATCCCCAGATACAGTACATGGCATAGGCGTATGGCATCTGTGTTGTGGCTGGATCATATCGGATAGCTTCGATGAGGGCAAAGATGGAAGCAAGACAGACACTTGATCAAAGGTCAATACATGCACGAAACATCGAGTGAGATGGGGGACATACATAGCACCAACCAGGAAGAGGCCGATGATGGCGAGCTTCTGACCAAGACGCAACCGAAGTTTGAAAACTTCAAAGATGGGCAGCGCCAGAATCACCAGATCCATCAGGAAATGCGACAGCACCGTGCTGAAGAACATGGCTGAGTCCTTGATTCTGCATTCACCCTCGATCGTCTTGTCCCAGTAGAACTGTACAGGGATACATCGGAAAATAACCATGAAGGTACGCATGATGATCCAAGCGGCGGACAGCGCAATCATGACCTGAATAGCGACGCGGATGTTGGACAGTTTGAAGATACGCCAGTAAAGACAGAGGATGGCAAGCTTGGCAAAGGCGATGGAGGCGGCGTAAGTGAGGGAGTTGAGGAAGCCGATGAAGCGTGATTGATGGAGGATGAGTTCCCTCTCGGCGGTGGTGATGTCGTCAGGCATGTACTGACCGAGTGACCAATGCATGGTCCCTGTGAAGTCAGTAAACTATATGATATGTCCTGGATGCAATCACTCTTACATTCCAAGATGGTTGCACTGTAACCACATCCAAACAGCTACATCAGTTAGCAGAGCATGGTTATCAATAAAGCAGCATCACTTACAAATGCCAAAACACAAAACCAATCATCATACCACCAGTTCACCTTGGTCATACGTCGAGCAATCACCCGCATTACCAAGGCCACAAAGGCCGCAACCCAAGTGATACCTGTTGACACATAGATGTTGACGGTGAGATCTGGCATGATTCTAGTCTGCGAGACGCAATGATCTTCGTGGAGACATGCAGTGCCGTATTGAGCGTCACATGAATCGACAGCTCATATGTAAGATAAATATAAATGTATGTGTATATGTGTATATATACACCACGTCACATAGACTGACAAAAGGGGGGAATCCTAGAATAGAGAGAGAGAGAAGAAAAAGAAGATACCAAACCCTGGGGTATTTACAAGTTCGAACGGCTTCCTTTTGCAAGCAAAGTCTAACGTTAGAGCATGGCACCGGATGGGAACAGTTCCTGTTCCTAGCTTTCCCCCCAAAGAGAATTGACCTCCTTTGCTATCCTTATCCTTATCCTTAAAGCTCAAACCCACCAGGCCGCAAAGTCGGAATTCTGGGGGAGGATACGGGGAGACCCAGTCATTCAAGGCACATCATCTTAGACTAACGATTACGTCTATTGGCCGTTTTGATAAGCCTTGACGCAGAGGAATGACTCGACACACAGTACTCTGTAAAACGAGTGCAACTCCACTATTGTCTGTCTCGTCAAGTACAAGAGTGGTTATACCAGAAGAGGGATAGTGGGAGATATCGCAAGCGTACATGTACAAAGAGGGGGTTCGAGCGTTGGGATGAAAGCCTCGGTTTCTGCCCTAGTAGCTATCCGCTTGCGCCAAAAGAGAATTCTGGGTATTTCTCCAGTTCCTCTGACAGAGCGGAAATGGGGGGGAATACCAGCGTTTCCGTCTAAGGCTCGTGCTTGAATAATGAGTTTGATAAGGCTAGTTCTGCGTTGACGCTTTGACATGCTTCAAGTGAGGGTCAATCGGCCCCCCCTTTTCTTCAATGGCGTTCCCCTCCCCCCCTCTTTTTGTCTCGGTCGGGTCGGTACTCGAATTGTTTTCAATCGTCATTCGTCTGGGGATGTGGTCGATGTTTATCTGTAACACATGGGCAAGGGAACTTGCAGTTTTCTTTTTTTTTTCTGGCATGGAATTGCGGGAGAATCACCTGCGAAGAATGCCAGATGGAAGCCTCCCCCCCCCCAATCAAGATTTCTCTGATGCTGGCATGGATTGGAACTCTGTCGAAGGATCAAGCCAATGGTTCACTTGTCCTGCTTCTGAGACAGCAGCCACAAAGCACATTATTCAGCTGAGAATCATGGGCGTTGTTCGGTTGAGGATGGTTGGTTCCTAGCTTGGGTTAGGCCAGCCACCAGAAAACTGCCAAGAAAAGGCTTTTTACGGTGGCATCAATCAAAGGAAATTGTTGTATTGTAGTAACAAAGGATGGGTTACACGGAAAGCGGCCGCTGTGGTTCTGGTGAAAATCCTGTCCTGAACTATTTCATAGTAAGTGAGTCTAGCTATTTGATGCCTTCGTGTTCAGCCACACAGGTTATTGATGTGTATTCCTCTTGTGTAATTGGCAATTAAGCTGTAGGTCACGGTATTGTGTACGAAACCCTCCTGGACATGTTCATTGTGTACTTATTCTCGACCGTGACTCAACGAGTCACTCACTTAAGATTTATGCTGCTGCTGCTTCCCATACCAACAGTTTGAGTTCGTTAGGCAGTGATGGAAGGGGACGCTAGACAGGGAACAGAGTAACGGAATCAACCCGTGATTCGGTTCGTGTCTCAAGGCTGGCGCGCGGGCTGAGTCTTTTGACACTGGCCTGTAGTTCCTGGAACGGCTACTTTGTTTAGTTTTGACGTTGGCAGTCTCTGCTCAGTCCTTTTTTTATCTCTCGGGGTCTGTGTGGATGAACCATCACAACGGTATTTAGCGTTGATGAGAGGATCAAGTCGGCTAAGTTGGGTAGCATTCGCTTGCGGGTTTTATGAGATTAGATCTTTGGAAATGAAGATGCATGTAAAAGGGAAATCGCTCATTTTGATAAGTTGATCAAGCTATTTGAGGGCTATGAAATTAGTACACAAGAATGGTTTTGTTATGGCATCGTCCATATCCAGGGCGTCAAAGTTGCAAGCCTCAGTAAGTAACGACCTCACATAATCAAGACGTTGAGAATAAAGCAAGACGTGACACGAGCAAAGGATCAATGTCGAATCACATCATAACTACACTTTATCATATTCCTCTGATGGCTTCTACCTGTCAACAAGATCACAACCCTTATCCTACATCTGAATCGTGTGCCCTACCAACAAAACGCCAGCTACTCGCCAAGCTCGTCTTGAGATGAGATAAACACACGTAACCATCTTGATTCTAAAGAGGCTTGACGTTGATGTTTAGACTAGTCCTGTCACTACGGAAGACGGGTCTCCATCCCAACAGTCTAACTTAGCGTTACGCACAGAGCATCATTACCTGACCAGGGGAAAAGGGACGTCAGATCCGGCCAACAACGCTATGTTTCCTCCTTTGCCTAGACCGTCCACAGCTTTGTTGTTAGTTGAACCATTCAACAGGGGGTTTGAAAAGTGCATGATTTCAGCTCTCGTATCTTTCAGGGGCATGTCAGATTGGTATTAGATGGGTTGAATGACTTGGGTTATTCTTATATCCAGCCAGCATGAGGGAAATCCATTCATCTATCAGCATAGTTCAACTGAGAGGGTCAAGTATTATTAGATTTCTTCCGAAAAAGGCCTGTCGGCTCAAAGGATCATGAGCAGGAGGGACGTGCGATGGTGATGCAAGCCATCCACTTACAGAGTCGTGGCTAGTCATGCCTTAATCGGATAAACCTCCAACTTGCTTTCACTATTCATGGTTAGCTGACGTGCTGTGACCATTTAGAGGCCTTGACACAACAGGATTTTATGCATGATTGATAAACACAAGCGCGTCAAGCATCATTTCAGCCAGCAGAGCAAGGACATACAAGGCATAGGGTAGGCTACGTGGTTATGTCTGGTCAATGTGACCACAACAACAATCATTCATATTAGTCATACTTGGTATATACTATCCATCATAAGTCGCAAATCCAACACCTAGTTATCGAACGACACAGTCTCAGTAGCCAAATCGACCTTGGCCTTGGAAAACTGTCGTGCCTTGACCTTGTTCTCGAAAAGAATATCAATCTCGCCAAAAGTCCTGCCCTTGGTCTCGGGAAGACGGAAATAGGCCCAGATGAAAGTGAGAGTCATGAGACCAGCGTAGAAGAAACCGGACTTGGCACCCCAGTTCCAGGTTGACTTCTGGATCATTCGAGGAACAAGCTGTCCGTAGACGAGGACACCAACGTTGTACGCGGCTCGGGCGACGGCGACACTCTTGATTCGCACAAAGTTGGAAGGAATTTCGGTGACGATGGTGTACACGATAGGACCGACACTCAGGAATAGAGCAAAGTACTGCACCAGAAGGATGGCACCGATACCGTAGGCAAACTTGGTCTGCTTGGTAGTATCAGGGATGCCCAAGAAACCGATGAGGAAGGTCGTGGCGGTGATGAAAAAGGTACCCCAGAGCATGATGGTTCGTCGACCAACCCTGTTGACGTATGTCCAGGCGATAAAAACACCAACGATGGCAAGAGCATACTGGCCGATGGCAAAGTTGAACGAGGCAGTGGTGGGAACTCCGGCCTGCTGGAGGAAGTAGACGACGTACGACAGAAGAGGGGCAACGACATCCTGGGTGACGTAGGTCATGACGGTGATCTCTGTTCGGCGTCGGTGCTTCTTGGACAAGAGATCCATATAGGTACTGTTGGCCTTGTTCTCGTCCTCGACCTTGACGGTGTGGATAATCATGGACATGGTGTTGGTGATCTCCTCATCGGAAGCCTTGCTCTGGAGACGGCGAAGGGACTTTTCGGCATCCTCCATTCGGCCTCGTCGGGCAAGCCACCAGGGAGAGTCGGGAGCGAAAAAGACGCCGATGGCCAGAGGAATGGGGAGAACCCACTGAAGGGCAAATGGGATTCTGTAAGCCCACTGGCCCTCCATGGAGAGGAAACCTCGGAGGACAGCAGTGCCGAGGAGATATCCGACACTCCAGCAGAGGGAGACCAGCATGGTGAGGTAAGGTCGGAGAAGACTAGGGCAGACCTCGGCGGCATATGTCGTGGTGAGAGTCTGGAAAGCACCCCATGGCACACCGAGAAGCAGACCGGCGCCGATGTACATGTAGATGCTGACGGCAAAGAACTGCAGGAAGACGAAACACATGATGAGGAAGAGACATCCCAGCATGACAATTCTGTAACCGAACCAATCCGCAAACTGTCCGTTGAGAAGGAGACCGATAATCTGACCGACACTGACGCAGGCACCGATGGCAGCCTGGATATCCGCAGGAATCTGATGTGTGCCATCCGCTGTAAGCTCACCATATCGCTCTTGGAAAGCCGGGAAGGCGAAGAAAGCAGTGATGAAGGCCTTGTCGAAACCTTCCATGATGAGGGCCGCGGAGAAGAGGAACGACCAGGCACAGGCCTTGGGGTATTTACGGATAGCATCCGTGAACTTCATGCTGTGCTCGTCATCGGTGGCCTGCTGAGCACCCTTAAGGATGTCATCGGCCGAGACGACGTTCTCCTCATCTTTGCCGGGGAGGATCGAGATGGACTTGGGGTCCTTGGTGTCTTCTTGGTGTTGAGCCATTTTGTGAGACCAATTAGGGGGGAGGGGGTTGCTCTGATTTCTGTCTCTCTACAGGGCGAGTGAAGAAAGATGAAGAGAATGAAGAGAAGAGAAAAAGAAAGAAAGTGAGATGAAGAGGGAAACCTGTCAAGGTTTTATCCGAAAAACCCCAGGTGGAAATGGTGGTGAGGGGGGCGGTCTCAAACCCAGCATAGATATCCCCCCATCTCCAAAACGGTAAAACAACCGACTATTTTTTCCCTTCTTCACCACACAACAAGGTTTAGTGAAAGCAAAAGCCAAGAAGAGACCACTCAGGTAACGATCTCGGCCTTCATCAACCCGACTAACTCGGCCACTTCGGTTGATATCCCACCGTCCCCCGTCCTCTTCCTCTTCTCCAGCACGACTTTCTCCACAGCCAGACTCTTAAATTGCGGAGAAGTCGTGGAGATGGTTTGACTCAAAAGGAAATTAGTATGGATCAGAGCCTGCTTAAAATGTGGCACAGACCTATTAGAATACGAGATTTGCTCGTTGCTGGTGGGTTTATCCTGGGCACCAGCGTGAGAGACCCAACACGGCCCCGGTTGTTTATCTGTTCTCCCTCCATCCCCCGCATCTTCCCCCGCGTTTGTTCTTTTTTTCCCTCTCCTCTCTCTCCCTTCTTCTCTACCCGTTCTTCCCTTTCCCCAGAGTGTAGACTAAAAAAAGTCAAAAGAAAGTGTGCCCCCAAAGTTGTGTGACACGAGGGATGGGTAGGATTGAATACCGGTAAAGACGCTTCTCGACCCAAGATAGAAAAAGGGGGTCTTCGACAAAGAGATTCTTGTCCTCGGCCGGGATTGACACTTTGGGGATTTCTTTAACCGGCAGTCTGGTCAATTCAGACTCCTTCATTTCTTGGCAACCACATCATCATCTCGTCTGCCGTGCCGTCCATCTTGCATACACGACACCACCTTCAGCACATCTATCTACATCACATCATTGAGTTGGCACATCTCTCAGTTGACATATCATCCAACCAAGAGATCATCCTACAGTACCAGCCTTCACACCTCTCTATCTCTCTCTGATTCTGCTTCCATCCTCTTCCTTGGTCCTAGCCTTACCTTACCAACCACGTCCGACTGACCACTGACCACCGACCGCTTCCCCTCCCCCAAACCCCTGGTCACGTCACCTCTCTTCATCTCCCAAGACCATCCAATCCACTCCCTCTTTTTCAAGCCTCCCCCAAAGACTGGCGCGCCAACAACGTGGCGCCCTGAACCTGACTCACCTGTCCTCACCCCACAATCCAATCACTACTCGTTGCATCGGTCCCATCGGTATAATGTCTGCCGGTAATCTTCGTTGGCTGAATGCGGGGAGACGCCCCGAAGCGTTGTCGAATGGTGTTTCTTTTGGCATGCCCTGGCCTAGAGGCCTCTACCGTTCTGGCCAGAAGTTCTACATTGACGCTGATGGGGCATCGTACCCTTTGGATTCTCGCGAGGTTGCCTTCTGGACTGACGGCTCTCTCAAATGGACTGCACACTCTATTAGTGGAAATGTTGGTTATGCTGAGGGTTACACTGTCAGGGGTGTTGATGCCACCCCACAAGTTGATGGCGTTTTGGTGCATGAAACGCCTGATAACCTCGTCGTCTCTTGTCAGTCAGGGCTGAAGATTGAGTTTTCGCACGCTGTCAAGTCGACATTGTTTGATAGGCTGTCCATCAACGACACGCTAATCTGCTCCGGTGCTGATGTAGTTGCTTCCATCGATAACAAGACCTACACGACTGCCGTCAACAAAACGGCCATCGAAAATGTTACCCATAATCGAGTGGTCGTCAAAGTCTCAGGCACTACTGTTTCCAGCAGTGAAGAGCACCTCCCCTTCGACGTTCGAGTCTACGTTTACTCCCATTCATCGTCTATTCGAATCGTCCATTCTTTCATCCATGATCTCGAAGGGCACCAGCCCTTAACGTCCCTCGGTCTTCGCTTCTCTGTGCCTATGCACAACGCCGAACAGTACAACAGACATATTCGTCTTGTGGGCTCAAATGGTGGTGTATTAAAGGAGGAAGTCCAAGGACTGTCAGGCCTTCGATTCGGTCCCAGTGCCCAAGACAGAATCGACCAAACCTCAGGCAAGCCTGTGACTCTTCGTGCGGACCGATGGGAAAAGACTCCTTTGTCTAGTGGTTTGGCTTCTGTCCCATGCTGGAATGATTATAGCCTTTCCCAGTTGTCATCTGATGGTTTCACAATAAAGAAGCGCACCAAAGCTGGGTGCTCTTGGGTGAAAGCTACGGCCGGTGGTCGTTCCGATGGTGCGGCCTATATCGGGTCAGCCAGACATGGCGGCTTGGCCGTTGGCATGTCTGAGTTCTGGGAACGCTATCCTACCCAGCTTGATCTGTCAGACTTGACAAAGGACGAAGCTGCCATCACCGTCTGGCTTTACTCTCCCCAAGCTGGACCACTGGAGACGATGCCATACCACGATGGACTGGGTTTGGATACGTATGAGAAGCAGCTTGAGGCACTCAACGTTACCTATGAGGACTATGAGCCTGGATTCGCCACTGCGAATGGTATCGCAAGGTCAAACGAACTCTTCCTTCGACCTTTCTCTGCCACTCCATCCAATCAAGAGCTATCAACATTTGCTCATCTCATCCGAGAGCCCCCACGACTCATCCCTTCGCTCGAGTACATGCACTCAACTGGTGTCTTTCATGGGTGCTGGTCTCCCGACTACCGCACGCTAGGTGTTCAGCCTACCGAGAAAGAACAATCAATTGAGAAGAACCTTGACTTTCTGTTTAACTACTACAGAGAACAAGTTGAGCAGCATCGATGGTACGGATTCTGGGACTATGGTGATGTCCAGCATTCATATGATGCATTCCGTCATGCCTGGAGATACGATGTAGGCGGATACGCCTGGGATAACTCGGAGTTGTCCACCGACCTGTGGCTATGGCTTTACTTCCTACACACTGGCAGAGCTGATGTCTTTAAAATGGCTGAGGCTATGACCAAGCACACGGGCGAAGTTGACGTTTACCACTCCGGCCGGTTCAAGGGGTTCGGAACTCGTCATGGTGTACAGCACTTTAGTGATAGTTCCAAGCAGCTCCGAATCTCCAACGTTCTCTACAGGAGGATCTACTTCTACCTCACAGGTGACGAACGCACAGGTGATCTGATGCAGGAGCTGCAGGAGTGTCAACACTCGGTATTGACATTGGACTCCCACAGAAAGGTCCAGCAACATGCAGGGATTCCAGAGGGGTTTGCCATGACAAACATCGGTCTGGATTGCGGGCCTATGGCTGCTTCGTGGCTGACTTCGTGGGAGAGACGAACAGAAGGTTGGACGCATTGTCGTAATCTGATAGTGAAACTCTTGGAGGGTCTTGCCGGTCTCAAGTATGGCATTGGTAATAACGCCATCCTGCTGAACCCTGAGACAGGCGAAGTACGAGAATGTCCCCCTCCCACACCCAGCTACGCTATCTCTCACCTATCCATGCTCTTCGGCTTCCCTGAAATCTTCACGGAACTGCTAGAATATGCCAAATACGATCACCCTGAGGCTGTTCAGAAGTTCAAAACCGTCTGGCTCTCGTACTGCCGAGCCTACAACGGAGGTCCCCAAGTCCAACGTCAAGAGTTCGGCTTTGAGTTCCCTAATATCCCCGGGATGTGGCGACAGAGCCATTCTACCCTCACAGCGATAGCAGCAGTGGAGCAAAAGGACGAGAAACTCGGCAAGGCTGCATGGGAACAGTTTCTCAGATCAGATGGGTACAGAGAGGATCAAGACTGGGATGTCCTCGAGGCGAATCCTCCAGAGTATTTCAATGTCGGCCAAGAAGCGCCCTGGGTCTTGACGAATGAGACGGCGAGGTATGGCGTCAGTGCGATCGTGAACTTGGCAAATGTCAAGCAGTACCTCTGAGGCACAGAACTTGGAGTAGAAGATATAGGCTTGGCAAGATGATGAGGGGTAGAGCGGCAGCTGTTTGCCAAGTGAGACGGGCGTTGGGGCAATAGACTTGGTACTCGAGATATCTGTCTGACTCTGTACTGACCCTAGTTATGTCCCTACGCGTGGTTCTAATCCTTAAAGGCATTATATACTAGTTCACAGACACCTCAAACTTCCCTTTATTCATCTTGACTTTCCGCCGCAGCTTCAGCAGGCCATCTCACCATACATCTCTCCAACTCGAACACACCATCATATTTTCTGACCAAATCTGCATTCCCCTCTTTCTCCAAGATTCCCAGATCACTCTCCAACTTGGCAATCTCTTTTGCCCAGAAACCGTTGTCAATCTGGAACGTCCCAAGGTCCTCAAACCCCAGCCTGGTGTAAAGACCATAACCCTCGTTTGAGGATACAAGCCATACTGGTAGTTTCTCTTTGTCCGCGATTGATACGACTTTGCTCAGAAGGGTGTAGCCAATGCCTTTTCTCTGGTGATTGGGGTGAACCATGAGATGCTTGACCCCTGAAGTAACATGAGCAGACGCGATTTGGTCGAGAAAGGAAACTTACAAACATGAGTTCTTCCTTGAAGTGTATCCTCGCGACACTTGTCTACAGCATCATCTCTACTACTAAACCTCTCCCAAACCTCCCTGACGTGTTCCTTTGGCGTAACGAGTGGAGGCTGAGGCTGAGGTTGAGACGGTTCCAGGGACTCAGCAGACCCCCTATTCTCCACATTCACAAACTCGTATCTCACAAACCCAACAAGTTCATTGGACGCGTCGATGGCCGCCAAGAACTTCTCGCTTGGTGTCCGTAGTGCTCGCGCGTTTAGTGCGGGGAGAAGGGTGCGCGGGTGAATAGAGAAAAAGGCGCCATAAAAGTCATGATAAGGGGCAAGGGCAGTGTAATGTATTTCATTGACAATGGCTTCATCGCCTATGGTTGCTGGACGAATACTGACTGTGATTGCCATCTTGATGTAAGTGTATAGACGGAGGATATTGTTTGGACGAGGTTCTCTGCTAGTTGGCTGCGGGGTTATTGATATTTCGGCCACCTCGGGGCTATCTGTTTCTATCACATGCACTGTCCCATCTCATTCAGCATATCTAATCTACGTACTGACAGAGTACAGTCTGTCGCTTGTAACTGATTTTGTGTCCTTTGGGCCCCGGCTACGGCACCGTGATAGCGTCACGATATAAACACACGACAATTAGCATGACTTCCTACAGAATCCTCGCTTCTGGGACCTTTATTCGCAGCTGTAATGTTCCAATGCCAGAACTAGTTTCACCGTTAATGCCTATCCATAGCACAACACTCATCGGTAGGCCGCTCTTTCATAACAGTGGCTATTCCTGGGCGACAGAAGTCTTTTGGAAACTCACACAACCTATACTCCGCCTCAGTCGATGAGGCTTGAACAATCGGTCTTCTCAGTTGTTTTTGTTCTAGGGTAATTCCACATAAGGGCGAGATCATTCCACTTGCACCGCCTGCTGAATGATGCACGAACTTGGACCCCTGGACCTCTGTTTGTCATCCACAACAGTACACAACGCTCTCTACCTGTAAATATCTCATTGGCTCCAACCCCCTCGAAAGGCAATCCCTAAGTTATCGTCTCATTAGTCATCAGATCCAGGGTCCTGCCATGGCAGGAGGCGCCGTAGGGCAGAATCAATCTACTTTTGCCCTCCCCTCATTCAGCCTGGTCTCAGAATCGCCTTCCTGGTCGGTCATCAAGAACAACCAACAGCGCACTACAGCAAAAGACGCCGCATTTCCGGCCTTGGACAAATCTATCATGAATCATGTCATCCCTCCGCAGTCGTCTACCTTGGAGTGGATCGTCAAAAGTTGCAGCCAAATAGGAGCAGAGTAAAGATGGCAAGGCCTCGCTGCTTATTTTTCCCGACGGCCTTCACACTTTATACGACTGTCCCGCTGCCCAAGTCGACATCTGCTTCATTCATGGCTTGGCGGGGAATCGGATAGGGACTTGGAGGGCCCTGGGACAAACCGAGCCGTGGCCCGTGGCACTGCTTCCTCCCTTCTTACCCAAGGCTCATATCCTTACATACGGCTACGATGCCTACTTCATATCCAAGACCGTCGCGTCTTCCAACGGACTAACTAATCACACCACCAACCTTCTCGCCGACCTCACCAACGACAGGGCACTTGCCAAAGCATCGTCTCGTCCCATCTTCTTCGTCGCTCACAGCCTCGGCGGTCTCGTCTGCAAAAGAAGTCTTTTAATTTCGCGAAATCATCCAGAACAGCACCTCCGTGAAATATTAACAAACACCAGAGGCGTCATTTTCATGGGAACTCCTCACAGGGGATCCTGGATGGCCAACTGGGGTCAGATACCAGCGTCTGCTCTGGGGCTGAAAAAGTCGACAAATCAGTCGCTGTTGCGAATCTTGATGACCGACAACGAACTTCTTGAGTCCACACAAACGGATTTCCTGTCTATGGTTCGTGATCAACGTGAAAGTGGCAGACAGTTTGAGATTGCATGTTTCTATGAGGAACTTCCTCTCCCCAGATTTGGCACAGTGGTCTCAAAGGAATCGGCGACACTTGAAGGCTACACTCTCATGAGTGTTCGTGCCAACCACAAAGACATGGTCAAGTTCAGTTCTCAAGACGAGAGCGGTTTCAAGAGAGTTGTTGGAGAGTTAGTCAGATGGGAGTCTGCGCTTGGTAAGAGAGTCCTCTCAAATGGGAATGAATGAATCAGCTGGCATTCAGAGACTTTCTTAGCTCACAAGAAGCTGGAAGGTGGTTTCTCATCATCGACAACGTTGATGACATGGCCGTTTTGTACGAGTCACCGCAGCAACCGAATGGGATTGTCACCTATCTCCCAGATAATGACAACGGGCGTATTCTCTTCACCACGAGATTTCGGCAGATAGCCATCAGTATGGCTCAGGACAGCGTCATCGAACCAGGCGAGATGGGCCCCAAAGAGGCCAGAAATCTGCTGCAGAAATCTCTTCTCAAAGCCTTCCACGCGGACGACGATGAGATTATCGACAGGCTTTTGGAAAAACTTGCTCACCTTCCTCTTGCAATCGCTCAAGCATCGGCCTATATAAGCACTAACAAAGTCTCTGTCAAGAGGTACCTAGAGCTTCTTTCGAACACAAACCAAGATATGGTTGATCTACTAAGCCGAGGCTTCCATGAGGGCACCCATTATCTACGTACTCAGGGAGCAGTAGCAACAACTTGGGTAGTATCATTCAATCAGATTCGGGATGTAGATGAAGGCGCCATCAAGCTTCTATCATCTGCAGCATACCTGGAGCCGAGGGGTATCCCATTATCGCTGCTGCCAGACTTGGGCTCCGTGGCTAGAAACACCAACGCTATCGGCACACTCTGCGGTTATGGATTTTTCAGCCCTCGGCAAGAAAGCGAAGTATTCGATATGTATCGCCTAGTCCACTTAGCCACTCGAATATGGGTTCAAAATCAAGATCCAGACAAGGAGGTTGAATAAAATACCCTGGCATATATTGCCAAGGTATTCCCTGATGACTCTTGGGAGAAACGGAGCGTCTGGCAGCAGTACCATCCGCACGCCCTCAAGCTGCTGGATGTTGCAAGAAGATCTGAGAAAAAAGACTGGCGTCGTCTAGTGATGAAAGTCAGTAAGTGAATGAAGATGGAGGGTCGGCCAAAAGAAATGGTCAGTTTCCTAGAGGTGGTTGCCGCTGAGGAAAGGATATCATCAGAGGACGACCCAGATCGTCTCAACGCACAGCAAATACTCGCTACAATCTACCGCGAGATCTCAAAGGAATCAAAGTCTATAGAGCTACTCGGACATGTCGCCAAAATCCGACAGGTACTTCCAGAAGACGACCGAGATCGACTTGAGTCACATCAGGAGCTCGCATCCGCATATTCCTATGCCGACCAAAATCAGAGAGCGGTTGAGATACTGGAGCACGTAACCTCTGTTCTAAAGGCATTACCAGAAGATGACCCGGACCTCCTTGACGCACAGCATGAACTTGACACGATATACGAAGAGAATGGTCAGACCCAGCAGGCGATTACCATGCTCCAGCATGTGGTCTCTCTCAGACAAACACTGCCCCAGGATCACCCACACCGTCTTGAATCAGAGCACGTCCTTGCAGTGGCATACAAAGCAAACGGGCAGATGAACGAAGCATTAAGGCTATTGCAGAACATTGTTGCTATCGAGGTAACATTGCGGGAAAATCACCCAGATCGACTAACCTCACAGTATATGCTCGCATCGGCATATTATGACGATGGCAAGATACAGCAAGCATTGGGTCTTCTCGAGCATGTCGTCGCTGTTCAGGAGATGTCAGAAAAGGACACCCCGCGCCATTTGATGTCGCAGTATTTGCTTGCTTTGTCATATAGAGAAAATGGCCAGACACAACAGGCCATAGAATACTGCAGCATATTTTGGCGGTCGAAGAGACGTTACCGGAAGATAATCGAGATCGATTGGTAACGCAGTACATGCTTAGGGTGGAATATAGCAACAACAATAAGACCGACCGAGCTATAGCGCTGCTAGAGCATGTGGTCACGATGAGAGACAGGATCCTGCCGGCGGATGACTTGGATCGGTTTTTATCGCAATACATGCTTGCTCTGGCATACAGAGATAGTGGCCAGTATTAGCGGGAGATAGATCTGCTACTGAAAGTAACTGCAGGAGAAGAGGGACTTCCAGAAGATAGCCAGAGTCGACTGATCACACAGCATACGCTTGCCGAATCACACCACTGGGACGGCCAGTACGAAAAGGCGATAGAGCTCTTGAAGCATGTAGTTGCTATCAGAGAGAAGGTATTGCCCGAAGATGACTCACAGCGGCTGTTGTCAGAGTACCGACTTGCGATGGTATACAAGGAGTCTGGGAAGATGAGTGAGGCAATTACATTACTGCAACATATCGTTTCCGTCCAGAAGGTTTTACCGGAGGAGGATCTGGATCGACTAGACTCACAATACCAGCTCGCAATGGTATATCGACAAATCGACCAATACCCCCCAATGATAGAGCTAAGATCTTTTGTTCGCACAATGGCATCTTTCCGAAGTCCATGCTTCCCTGAATCAGATACAGGAGTCAGCCACGGTGATGGAGAGCGTGGTTGAAGGCAGAAAGCGGACACTACCTGAGTCGCACAACGACCTTCTAGTCGCTCAGCATTTGCTCGCCGCGAGGTACATGCAGCTCGCACAGGACGCAAAGGCGTTGGGTATTATCAAGCATGTGGTTTCTATCCGGGAGATGCTGCCAGAAGATAACCTCTGCCGTCTACAGGCAGAGCACATACTAGCTGTCTGTTATTACCGTCTCGGTCAAGCCGAACAAGCAAAGAAGTTGATCGATAGAGTGCTCTCGAGAGTGCAGCAAGCATTTCCCGAGGACCACCAGATAGTACAATATGCGAGAGATTTGGTCAAAGCCCTTTCCAAGCCTCAGGCCGAGGCGGGGGCTGAGGCTTGTTCGGTTATTGTCATATGAAGGATGAATATGTCTGACACAACTGGTTCATCTAGGAGTCGCTATCAAATGAATGAACCCCAAAATACTTGATCTTTTTTTATGACAAAAGCCTACAGTATTCATTCCCCAACCACAAACCCCCAATGTATTTCACTGCCGGCCCGGCTCCACGTGCCGATGGTGTGCCGGGCTTTGATGCCGATGGTCCATTTGCAGGGGCCGGATGTATGAGGCACTGAATCTGGATTACGGGCTTAACAGGATAACCTTACATATACTGTCTTCCTCTTTCATGATATTCTCTCTCAGTTTCCCGTATCCCTCAGCTAACCACTCACCGCATTCACATGTCATTTTTCAACATGTCTACTTCAACAAGACCCCCCTTTTGGATCGAAACAGATGACTGGCACACCGCCGGCGAGCCATTCCGTATCGTCAAAGATCTTCCCAAAGGCTACCTACCAGCTTTCGCAACTGTTGCTCAACGTCGCCTCGACATCATCTCAACGCCAGACCATCCCCTAGATCAACTCCGTCAATCACTATGCCACGAACCGCGTGGCCACGCCGACATGTATGGCGGCTTCATCACACCTCCAGATGACGACGGTGCTGCTTTTGGTGTCCTTTTCTGGCACAAAGACGGATTTTCTACAGCATGTGGGCATGGCACCATCGCTCTAGGATACTGGGCTGTCGAGAAGGGCCTGGTTAAAGTCCCTGAAAATGGTTCAGTCGACGTTGTCATCGATGTTCCATCTGGCCGCGTCTTCGCAGCACTAACTATTGCTCACGGAAAGCCCGTCTACGCCGATTTCATCAACGTGCCGAGTTACCAGCTCAAGAAGTCGATCCCCGTTGACTTGCTCTCTCGCGGAGTACAAGCCCACGTGGACCTCGCTTTTAGCGGAGCGGTATACGCTACACTCGACGCAGATCAACTTGGTCTCAAGGTTGAGCCACAGAACGTCGATGACTTTATCAGACTTGGGCGAGAAATCAAGGCTTCACTGGGGAAAAAGGCACGCTACGGAGATTACGATTGCTATGGTGTGATTTTCTTCAATGAAGAGGGAGATACAGAGACGAATGAGCATACACTCATCGTTAAGCAACGGAATGTGACGGTATTTGCAGATGGCCAAATCGATCGCTCTCCTTGTGGTTCTGGAACATGTGCTCGTCTTGCAATTCTATATGCCCAAGACAGACTGGGATGCAAAAAGTCAAAACTTGTTCATCGTTCCATCATTGCTTCAACGTTTGAGGCGGATATCGTGTCAGAGGTGGAGAGTCCCGTTGAGTTTCCTGCCATCGTTCCTCGTGTGCGAGGAGAAGCTAGGCTGTGTGGAAAGATGAGTTTTTATATCGACCCTGCGGAGGAGATTTATCCGGGGTTTCTATTGCGATAGATGGACATTCATAAGGTGCGATGGTGACATTACAAGTTGCTTATGGCTTTATGGTAAGGATTGGTTTCTCACTGGATGGTGACCGAGCCGATGTTGGTCATTACATACGTGATAGACTCACACTCTACCATTTGCAGACGTTCTTTCGACCGCTTCGATTGCGAGCTTGGTGCTTTTCTGGAGAAAATCTCAAAACACCGTCACTTCGTGGCCTATTTGATTACAAGATGACTAGATAGATATAATACACACTCATTCCACTTGACAATCTTGGAATAGTCAAATGGAGACTTTAGGTCGAGACTCATTGATCTCATTCCAGATCAAGGTCTCGGCGTCAGCAACATGTAGCTTCATTACCAAATGAATGAAAATTGTTTCCCTGGCCCTACTATTCACGGTTGTCCCGTCTTGGCTTTGAGGGAATTACCGGCGGACCCAGGGCGATCCCGGGAAACATGAAGAAACTTCCCCGGGACGAGGCGAGAGAAGAGATTTCGTACCCGCTGTAAAAAAAAAAAAAAAAAAGAGCGAGAATATTTTCGTAAAATGCAGGGTCCATCAGTTTGAAGATGTACAGGGTGGATGTTGGATGAGAATTAGTGAAGCAACGACGGGGTGGTTCAACAGTGTGTTTCCCAAGGATGTTTTAACATATGATGTTCTGTGCTGTATAGCCAAGATAGAGTATGGTCACAAGATCAAAGCCAAAGATGTTAATTGAGCGCATGACCCATGGGCAAATCTGTCTGCGTCAAATCTGTCAATCGAGTCATGGCCATGTCTGGCGGTCATTTTTTCGTGATGTGACGGACAATGTGGGACGATTAGCACAGCCCTGGGATCAGGAACAAAAGAAAGAAAAAGAAAAA
>JABGLY010000338.1:0-22754 GCA_013623525.1 Fusarium dimerum | reverse complement strand
GGATTGAGGAGTGATTGAAGGGGGGAGTTGTTGTTTTTCTTCTCTCTATTGTGAGGTTTGTGAGGGGATGGGGTTTTGTATGCGAAAATCAAGGTGGAAGTGCCAATATATGTCATGATAGATGGATGATCAACAATCAAGTAATCGCCATATCCATCAAGTTAACATATCTACAGTATCCCCTCCTCAACGTTCCATCACTACTGACTCCGTCATGACCACATCCATCTATCTCCAACATCTTATCATGAGGCTCAAACCAACCCCCCCCCATCTTGTCGTCAATTCCACCAATTGTCATCCCGTCCCTTGCAGATATAAGTGGAAAGAGAAAAAAAAAAGGTAGCCCAAGATACCTCCGACAAGGTTCACAGACATGGGTATTTTATATACACGAGCAAGGGTTTTCTTGGGTCAGTTGGCAGTTTTTCTCTTTCGCTCTCTCGGTTATGCATCGCTCAGGTCGGGTGAATTCCCTGCGTTTGGGATGGTCTGAGATTTCGGATTCCGGTGAGGGTTGGTGAGAGGGACATGGGTTCGGATTTGCTTGACATGGGGGAATAGTCTGTTATTGGGTCTCATTGTGGATGTAGTCTTGAGAAGAAGAATGGGTAAGGAAAAGAATAACCTGATGGGTTTTGCATTTGTTTGGTTTTATTGATGTGCAGCCAGGTAGTAAGTAGATGGGATGGAAACAAGTAGTTTGTCGAGATAAAGACTATTCTATTCAACGGTAGTAGATATATATCGTATGAAATATATAGTATGAAGAATTAGAATAAGAATAGACTTCGAGGGAAAAATAACAAAAAAAAAGGTTATCTAAGAGTGACCTCTTTGCGCGTATATTCCTAGTTCAAGACCCGTAGGCCGGCGCTTGTTCATATCCTCCCTCTGTGCCCCCTTGGCCTCCATCACCACCATCGACAATGTAGCTTTTCGTAGAGGACTCAAGCAACAACTACATCTGCCCACCCAAGAAACCCGAACTCCCTTTAACCTGCTTGAGATTGTCCAGGATCCACCCAAGAGTTCTCTTGGAAAGAAGCCCCCCCCTATGTATGTATCAGAAATTCAGGAACAACAGGGCGGCAAACCAGATACCAAGGATCCATGACCAGGTCACCTTGTTCAACGTCTTTTCGCTTCTGTTCTTTCTGATCGAACCCTTGCTCCAAGGCCGAGATTCCCATTACCCTTGTTCAATCCTACTATCCCATGTTCGTGAAGCTCTAGACTCCTCCTCCCCCCCCCCTCTTCTCGTCACTCTAGAGAAAAAAAGAGTCCATACATATATATATATATATCATGAGTCTTCCATCCGGACAACCTCTCTTCTTCCTCTTCTAACTCTCTATACTGCGGACCTCGAAGGACCAGATTTTCTCTCTTTTTCTTTTAACCTGTACTTTTTTTTCGTACACCACTTTCTTTACCCAAGTTACTTTCGTTTCGAAGCCTTGACGGCCGAACTTCATTTTTCTAACCAACTACCAACTATCCTTACCAAACTTCAAACTACAAATCTGGTCCTAGAGACTCCAAGTTCTACAAATCAACTTTTTGTATCAAGACAAACGAATTCATTTCGAAATATTCAAAATGCAGCACATTACCGCTCTCGCCGCTCTTCTCCCCCTCGTTGCCGCCCACGGCTTCATCCGAGACCCTCCTCCTCGTCAGCCTGGTGATGCCTACAAGGCTGCCTGCGGTGACCAGCCCTTCAACCAGCAGTCTGCCGACATCAACGGAAATGTCCAGGGTATCTTCCAGGTTGTCGGAAACGACTTCGACGCCGCCAAGTGCAACCTCTGGCTCTGCAAGGGTTTCCTCCTTGAGGACAACCCCGACAACCTCCAGACCTACTCCCTTGGCGAGACCATTGACTTCGATATCAACATTGCTGCTCCTCACACTGGCTACGCCAACGTGAGTGTTGTCAAGACTAGCTCCAACTCCATTATTGGTGAGCCCCTGATTGAGTTCTCCAACTATGCCGCCAACTCTGGTGTTGCTGCCAACAACTCCGCCTTCAGCGTCACTCTCCCCGAGTCTCTCGGCGGTGACTGCACTGAGGCCGGTGACTGCGTCCTCCAGTGGTTCTGGGACGCTCCCGATATTGACCAGACCTACGAGGCCTGTGTTGACTTTGTCGTCGGTGCCGGCTCCGGCTCCGGCAGCTCTCCCTCCGCTGTCGTTTCCGAGACCGCTGCCCCTGTCGAGACTGCTGTTGAGACCGCTGTTGAGACTTCTGCCGCTGCCGAAGAGACCGAGGCTGCTACCCGCACTGCTGTCGACATCGTGACCTCCGCCATTGTCCCTCAGGTCCCTGCCACCTCCGCTGCTGATGCCGAGACCACTGAGACCCCCATCGCTGATGACGAGGCTGATGAGGACTGCGAGGAGGATGAGTACGATGATGAGCCTGTTGATGAGGCCGATGACGACTGTGAGGAGGATGACGAGGCCACTGAGCCCGTCGATGACGCTGAGGAGGACTGCGAGGAGGACGATGGTACCGCCGACTACGACGACGAGTACGAGGATGATGCTTCCTCTGGCTCTTCCCCCAGTGCCGCCGCCGTCGATGCCTCTGCCCCTGCCGCCCAGACTTCCGCTACCAATGCTTCCGCCACCCGTGCTGCCACCAAGCCCACCGGCGCCGCCAACTACGGCTCCGGTAGCAAGGGCAACTCCAACTCCGGCAGAGCCAGCACTGTGACCTCCTACGTCACCATCAGCGCTGAGACCGTTACCGTCACTGCCCCCGCTGCCGCCTGCACTGCTTAGATGTGTTAGATCATCGTAGCGGATTGTAAGATGCGGGGAATGTTGATGTGATCTGAGGATGAGATGGGGGAGGGATAAGATGAGAACGCTTTATTTGCTGATGTAGATATTTCTTCAAGTAGCCTCCTGTGGGGGTAAAAATTCATTTGTGATTTATGCAAACACCTTTTGTCTTGTTTGATGTGTGACCATTATGGTATCTGAGTCTAGGAATAGTCACCATTGTTGTTGTATCGAAGAAAGTATTCGCCCGTCCAGAGTCAGTGACCGATAACGCAATGTACTATTATATTGGAGTGGAACATGATGGACGCGATGCTGCAGTTGTTCTAAGTGTAATTGTATTGGCAAGTATTTATTGTTGTAGATGTAGATGTGAAGATGAAGTTTCTCTTTAGTGGAGTAGCCCCTAACAAGCACTTCCAATACAGCACAACGGCACGGGATGTGGGGGATGCTCACTGGCACTGATCCACCATCAAACAAAGGACATGTAAGTGTTTCCTCACCTTACGACTCTATTGCATACGATTCCACGCGTCCAGATGGACATCAGACTGATAAAAAAAAGAGAAGTCTGGCCTTTTGAGTCCATATTATATATCCAGATCCTATTCTTATATATTCTGTGCATATCTTACACCCGTAACAACATACGCGTCATTGGTCTTCCTTCTCACTGCATTGATTTGTGACCTCTTCTTTCCATCTTGGGCTTCATCTCACACGACATAGACACTCTCATTTACATATATACACTACTACCTACCTATTCACTTCAATCCTCATATTCAATCAGATACTAACAGTAATTCTACACCCTCATTCAACCTATCCTCCTGTCGCTCATTCATCTACACCAATTATCTTATACGCTCCCTACATTCAACACATGCCATGACACTACAAACCATCCTAGCGTCAACACTACTTCTCATCCTCCCCTTCTCTTCCATAGCAGATATAACCCTCTTCAACCAGCCCGACGAGTACAACTCCCTAGTCGACTCCTCCTCTGGCTTCCCTAGTCAAACCTTCCGTTCTTCAGACATCGTCGCTCCCATTCTACACGTCAACTCTCTTGATGTCAACGCCATCGACCATGCACCTTATCTTTTCCTTGGCACCGTCTACGGCCCCATGAAGGCTGGGCCAATGATTATAGATGCAAGAGACATGTCTCTCGTTTACGCTGACCAGAGGTTCGACAATTCGTATAGTTCAAATGTCCAGGTTGTGAACGATACTCGGTACCTCGTCTTTTGGGAGGGCGTTCATAACCGTGGCCATGCTAACGGCTATGGTCTGGTATATGACGAGACGTACAATCTCATCTACAATGTCACTGCCCACGACCTAGATGGGGCTTTAGCCGACATGCACGAAGTCCAGCTCACCAGTTCCGGAACAATAATCATTTCGATTTACTGGAACATTCCTTACGACTGTACCGCCCTCGGTGGTGAAACGGATGCTCTCCTCATGGACAGCGGTTTCCAAGAGATTGACCCCGTCACAAACAAAGTCCTCTTCCACTGGTCCGCCTCTCAGCACTTTGGACTTGAAGACACGCACGCCCGATACACAGAAGGTTTCGGCGTCAAGAAAGATTCAGGCTTTGATTTCTTCCACATCAACTCCGTCGACAAGACTGATGATGGAAACTACCTCATCTCTAGCCGTCACTGCTCGCTCCTCGCTCTTGTCGACGGTCAAGATGGCCACCCTATCTGGATTCTAGGCGGTAGTCGTAACATGTTCAACGATCTCAGCGAAGGTAAAGCTACCGATTTTGGGTGGCAGCATGACGCTCGTTTTCTCAAAGATCAGAACCACATCACCATGTTTGACAACCATGCCGAATATACCGGCCCCTGCGATGGACCCTGTAAGACGCGAGGCCTTCATCTCGAGATTAACACTACCACCATGACTGCCTCTGTACTTAAAGAATACTACCACCCCGGACAAGTCGATTCAGGTGCCATGGGCGGGTTTCAGACTCTCGAGAACGGCAACTCTCTGGTTGCATGGGGTTACAACCCAAGCTTCATCGAATATGACCCCAGCGGTGCTGTCGTCATGGATGTTCAACGAGGAAAGCTGAAGCAAGGGTTCCAGGCAGACATGTTTGCCTATCGCGTGCACAAGGGAGAGTGGGAAGGCCGCCCGTATTGGCCTCCAAGCGCTGCAGTTGACGCACCATACGGTTCAACACTGGAAGCCTCAGTTTATCTTTCATGGAACGGAGCCACGGATATCATGTCCTGGGCAGTGGTTTGTCTCCCATCTATGTTCGCTCATACATTGTATCCAACTAACATCTCTATAGTTCGCTTCCAACAGCGTCAACACCATCAACAACCCTCAAAACATCATCTCCCTATCAAACAAGACCGGCTTCGAGACCGAAGTCTCCCTCCACTCCAACTTCCGCTACATCGCCGCCGCCGCCCTCTCCTCTGACGGATCAGTCCTCGGTTCAACATACGTGATCGACATGTCCACCCGTCAACCTGTCCCCTTGTCCGGCAATATCCAAACTGTATGGCCAGAACAACCGTCCCTGGTTACAGACTTTGGAAAACTGGTTATTGCTGCGACGTTATGTGCTCTGGGGATTACTCTTAGGAGAGCATATTCGAAGAAGAGGTTATCGAAGGTCAATACCATGCTTGCGTATGAGAAGTTGGACTTGGAGGAGAAGAGGATCGAGTGATGGTGCTTATGTAGTGCATAAATAGGAACGCGACCATAATGAAAATGACCTACGAAGTGAGCCTTCTCATCTTCCATATTATTTGGTAGGCGGTGCCATGCATCTTCGCCAATCTGTTGAGCCTTGATGGCTGGTGAAATATGCGTATCTCATCACTTACTTTCTTTGTTCTGACAACACGCTGAAGTCTCTCCAAACAGCTCATGAAAAAAAAAACATATGAATCATCAAGTCATCAATCATTATTCTGGCAACCCTACACTACGATCAAGTAGAAGAAACGGATCTCTGCCATCGCCAGAAAGATCTCCTGTAGCCTGGTCTCCTCCCTGGATGACATGCTTCATCCTCCAAATCATCTATTCATATCCATCATCTAGCCAAGTGATCTAACCCATTCCTTGGTACACCATTCACGCCATGAATAAATAAATAAGAAGCCAAACTCCTTGTAGGTCCCCCTCGAGAATGCTTACTAGGCATCGTCGATCTGACTCCCGTACTCGTCGTATTCAACTACTTCCTCCAACGCCATTACCGTCTCGTCGTCACGACCGATTTGTCTTCGTGATTCGAGAACCCTGACCAGTTTCTGATCTGGTCGGAGGATACCCCACATCTCCATCGTGACAGGGACAAAACTAGCCCCATGGACAGAACGGGATCGCGCAGCTTTCATGAGAGCGAGCTGATGGCCACAGAGACGCCAGACCATGTTGTAAGCTGATCGGTAGCAGACCTTGAACATGACGGAAGCCTTGAGCATAGCCCATCTGCTCGTGAGTGGATCGTCACTCCATTTATCAAGGAGACCCGTCACCGTCTTTGACTTTTCCAACATCTTGGGTGGTTCCACGGCAAGCCACTTCTGGTATATGCTTTCAACCCTTTCCCTGTAGTCGCTGCTAGACGGATCATTCGAGCCAGAAGGGAAGGCCTTCTGCCATTCAGGGATCAGATCCTGGATTTTGTCCTCGAGATACGACATCAGCTTATCGAAAGTCACCGACTTCTTTTGTTCCCGCCGTGGCCCATCATATTCTTTATACATTTGCACCAGATCCTCATCCCAGTTGGGGATCGGCTGTCCCCCAGCAGTCTTCTCGGGAAAGAGAGCACAAGCAAATTCTTTGAGCCCTTTCTCGACGGTTTGAAATGCCACCACGAATTTGAGATAGTCCAGTATATGGATCGAGCCGTCTCGGTTTCGAAAGTTTGAGCTCCGGTCATTTTCGTATTCCGGGTCTTTACCCTTCATGTTCCTGTCCTGCTTAAGCCGTTTGTAGTCTGCATCGGTAAAGATCAAGCCTTGCTTGCTCTGATCGACCAACAATCCTACTAGCGTGCTCAGCACAACAGCACGCTCGTTGGTGACGTTACCTTCTGCATAGCAGAGCTTTTCTTTGAACTTGGTGCATTTTCCAAGAAATGATGGTGCCATACTGAAGGATAATGCTTGGCGTAGGAACTCGCCGCATGCCTCTTCAACTTCTCGAGCGGCAGCAAGCGATGCAAAAGTTGTGTCCCATTTCTTCAAGTAACCTGCACCCACAAGATCGGGCATGGGAGGCACTGGGGCGTTTTGGAAGTTGTTGACGATCCGAGGATCCCAGCACACCCATGCCCTGTCGCCATCATAGTCACCTCCTGAAAGCTTGTCGGCCAATGGCGTCTTGCCCTTGGACGAGAAGACAATCACATCCTTTAGTAGTTTCAGCCTCGGGTGGAAAACAGCTCTTACTTTTTGAATGTCGCTAACGAAATGGGACGGGGCTCGGGCGACAAGAACATCGACACCATCGATAAGAGTTTCTGACTCGTCGCCAGCTTGAAACTTGGATGAGAATGCAAGCTGAACTTCTCCTTCCTCTAATGTGCCGGTAAAATCGACAACCATGAATGCATAAGTCGATTGTGGCACCTCATCCGATTAGCCAACACAACGGTCTTGGGATTGTCTTGGATGGCCTACCTTGATGTTCATCTTGTTCTTGATTTGCTCCGCCTGCCTTTTTTGTGCTTTCCAGACCTTGTTCCTCAGGTACGGGGTCTTTGTAGCATCAAACCCGGCATCGAGAAGAAAGGGGATCTCATCCTCCTCACGATCCGGTAGGGCCCCAAGATACGAGATTTGACCAGGTGTCGAGAAGCCATTCCTTCCTCGTTGCGCCCAGCTGCGCAAGTTCATGGGATGCGTCATGGCAGCCGTTTGGCCTCCCAGCTCTTCCTCTAGACCATTCTTGAGATGATCCGCCAGGACACCTCTCATGAGGTTGAAGTTCAGCGACTGAGCCTCGAGCACAGGGATAAACTGCGCATTCAGCGTGGCGGGTACGAGACCTCTCGACCATTCTCGAACCTCAAATACCCGATGATTGACGTCTTCGTAAGGGCACTTCCATTTCCGTTGAGACGGATACGTCTCTATCCAAACATCATTATCATCCAAACCATCATCATCAGCGTCAATAATCCAGATTCCTTTCGCACTTCCAATTCTTGCCTGGAAGACACATGGTGTTTCACATAGACCGAGACAGCTGGCTACCTTTCGAGCAAAGCTTCGAGACATCCTTGCAATACCATCGTTCATGTCCTTGTGTGTTCCGATGAATGACTCTCGATGTCGAAATTGATGTGGTTCTAGAACAACAGTCGGGACAGTTTTGCTGAGACCTGGAATCGACATTGGTGTCAGCATGGCTGTTACGGCGGTTTACAACCCGGACTTGGAGGAACGGGGGATGTGGGCCGTTTTGTGACTTACTCAGGGCAATGCGGGAGAATAGTTTCGGCAAAGGTTGTTCAGTATTGTTCTGTATGCCTACTGCCCAGTTCAAAAGGTCTGATCGCCTCATTTTGGTTCGGGCTTGGAGATCATGTGCCTTGTCCATTAAAGGGACCACCGTGTCAGGCTTGCGTGGGTGGAAGTTGACGCCATCATAAGCGAAAAAGTGAAGGCGGTCTTGCATAATAGTCATCGGCTTGTGAGGAGGGATGGGATCTTTGATGACCTTTTTGGCATCACGTCTGAAGAAGGGAAACCATGATCGACCAAGAAGATAATGATTCGTGTCAATCAGCCATTTTAGAACGAGCTCTGGCCCGTTTTTTGTTCCCCTCACGATTTTTGGCGCTTCCTTTATGTAAGGCGATGGTATGATTATTTCCATAAAACGGTCGGCCCCAAATTGTCGTGCAAGACGATGGCCAAGTTCGAGCCTCGGCGACTGAAGCTTGAGCGTGTATAGAGGGCCCGAGTCTTCGGGGTTGACTGCCAGTTCGCCAGTCAAAGTGACCATACGATCCCTAAGTACAAATGACTCTAAGGCCGCTTTCCAAGTAGCATTATCGCAACTACCAGGTAAACTTTTGCCAGCGAACAACTCGTGTTGCGCGATCATGTCTCGGAATCTACTCTGGATGTGCCAAGTATCGGTGGGCTCGTACTTGATATTCCATTTGGTCAAATCGACTTGACAAGTTAGAGCGGCTCGGGTCAGTTCCCAAATGATGATCAAGGGCGCATGGTTGAGTTGAGGTGTAGGTAATCTAGCTTGAAGCATAGTTAGATATAAGTGTATGTTCGATCCGATTTTGACTTACGCCATATGTGTCGCAACCTATCTGGCAATGAGGTCGCAGATGACTGTTCATCCATACATACTCCCTTGAAGAGGGTATGAGCTGGTACATGATGTTTACTGGGTTGTTGGAACATGAGAGAAGAGTTGTCGGGGCGATTGCTGTTTCTGCTGTTGATTGACTCTCTTTCTAACAGATCCAGATCGGTGCAATCTGGCCAACTGGAGTACAAGGTTCTCTGGCTGACTGCCTGTTGGCTTGTAGACATCGCGGACTGAATCTCGATGCAATCAGCAGAACGAGACGTTTCATTCCGTCTTTTCGTTTGTGTCTCATCATTATCTGAATTAACAGCTTCGAAAGACTGCTCAGCCGATACAGTGGTCTGAGTACTACGGGTAGCGTTGCGGCTGGTGGAGGGAACGGAAGAGACTCTTGATGCAAGTGACACCTTACTCGAGTTGGCAGATTGATGAAGAGAGAGTTTGTTGTTGAAAGCAGTATTGAAGGAGGTATTGAGAGAAGTGTTGAAAGAAGTATCGAGGGAGGTGTTGTTGGGGTTGGTACTACTGAAGCTGGTTCCAGCGCTTGTGGTACCTGTACTGAAGCTTGTTCCAGCACTGGCGGGACCTGCATTGGAGGCGGACAGTTGAGCGGCCCATCCCGTTCGGATCTGGGTCTGGGTCTGGGTCTGAGTGGTGCGCACGGGAATGTCATCCACAGCTTTGCGACAATCCAGTTGCATCTTGGAACGCTTCGTCCCTGATTTCGGAAACTCGTCTGAGGTACGCTTCGTTAGTGTTGAATATTTTGAAGATGTTCCATCGTCATCACCCAGCAAGCTGAGGAGTAGCGATTGCAGCTCGGCACGTTGTTGGCGGCTGAGAGGGGTGTTCTGACGATAGGTCTCATATTCGTACCCTCCAATGTGTCCATGTCTTGCGCCATGTCTCGCTCCAGATCTTGCTGAAGATGGGAACCCAGACTCCAAGACGGATTGACCACGAGGATGTTGAGACTCAAGGTTTCTTAGAACCCGCTCAGCTTGCTCACGAAAGTTGCCAAGGGCCGTGGAGAGTCTACCGGGATGTTTGAATTGAAGGAATTGTGCGCGAAAATATATCTTATGAACCCGTTCCTGCTCTTCGGTGCGAGACCGTTGCCGATGCTTACTAGGCGATAATGAAGGATCGGGAATTTGAAGGTTGAGGCCAAAATCTTGACTGAGTGACAATATTGTGCGACTCAGTTCATCGTGTGCTCGTTGCCGCTGAACTTGAGACGGAGCATCAAATGGCATGGTGGCTTGAGTGGTGTTAGATAAGGAACGACTGTTTGGACAGGGTCGGAGACATGAGTCTTGAGGGTTCAGCAAGCACCGAAGCCCTGAGCAAGAAAAGGAGGAGGAAAGATAGGATATGGAACTGGTGGGTTTAGGTTGAGAGCCCCTCGAGTTCTTTCCTGGGCGGTGGACTGAGAGCACTGGGAGTCTGGAACCAAGGAGCACCTGCAGCTATGCGGTGATGGGGGATTACCATTCGCTACCTACCTAGGTACCTCACAAGGTGATCCTGCCACAAGCCATTGCAAGCATGATACTCAAAGAAAGTGTGATGAAAAATGGGGAAGAATAGCAAACCAAATCAGCTGAGAGATTTCACAAGACTGCCCAGGTCCAAATGCTACAAGTGAGTTGTCAACTTGAGCTGTGCGTTGTAGTAAAGTCAATTATTTTGAAGATGATGTGCTGCAAATGGGAGTTACCCACTGAGACCAGCTTCAGGTGCCCAACTGGAAAAACATCTGCCAGCAATGACCAAAGCCGCCTGAGAGAGGCCAAAGGGTTGAGCTAGGGAAAACACTGCCTGTTTTCCTGTACAAGGCGCGCGCGTATATACATATGGCTCTGTGATCCAAATTTGGGTCAAACATTAGCCATTTTCACGTGTACCTGTTACTGTTAACATACATCAAGATATGACAAACAAGTTGTGACGGCTGATATCCATCTACTGCAGCATCCACCAACAAGAGGCCAGTCAAGTAAAACCGCATTTGGGATTCGAATTCCTATCACCTTACATCCTGATAATCTTTATCGATTTAAGTCATAGTAGAAACCGCTCCCGCTCAACGGTCGATCTGGGGAAGCATGGCTGGATTATCAATGGCTTCACGGATAATAGTTAATCCGCACACACACAAAACATGCACAGTGATGATCAGGCAAACACCGCCAAGAAAGCCGAACCACTCCGCTGCTCTCTTCCCCTCATCCACATCGCCGCTTCAGCCGCATGGAGATGCTCGGTATTCGGCATTGATCACTGAGCTCTGTTTACACTCAACTACATCGCTATCCTACACAATCGCGACTTCTGTGTGGCTCGGAGTACTGATTGCATCGGGCAACCACATCTCCCTGCTTTAATCATGGCCGAGAACCCTAGTCCTGAAGAGCGAATGCCGATTGATGAACTGACACCCGAGGAGGCCAGTCGTATCATTCATTCTCATCGTAAGGTTCGCTATGGTGAGTAAACTCCAACACGATGCATCGGCATCATCATTACCATCATGAGCAATAAGATGCCTGTTAAAATTATCAAACCTCCAAAAACAAAGAAACTGAAACGCGTAGGTACTGCTTGTTGGCCATGTCGCCAACGCAAAGTTAAGTGTGACAATAAGCAGCCGTGTGAAAACTGCATCAAGAGAGAACATCCTCGGCTATGTTCATATAAGCCCAATCGCTCAACTTCCAAGAATACACAAAGCTCCGCGACCGTCTCAGAAACCAGCCAGAACAATCGCAAAAGAGCGCACTCGTTTACAGATAGTCGCGACGAGGGCGCAATCAGAAAGGTTGAACGTCAGGATAGTTGGCCTCGAGCTATTGGTGCGTGTTCCCATCATACCTGCGGTCGGGAGACTAACCAACACAATCTACAGCCAGCATTGATGAAGTAGAGCCAACTGGTGATCGCTACCTGGGGCAGAACAGTATTCCCGCTCTGCTCCGGGAACAATCATCACCCATGATAAACAAAAATGACAGCGTCGACATCCGCCGAGACATGCGTTCCATCCTCGGTCTGGACACATCGGCGCCCTTTCCACTCATGTCCAGTCACCACCTCCATAGAATGACACAGGATATCCAGAATGAGTTGCCGTCTGACCGAGAAGTTATGAGGCGAGTACCTAGGAAGCAAGACCATGCGTTTCGCCTATCGGCTGACATTTTTCTAGGCTTTTCCGCGCTTACAAAGAAATACCTCAGCCCTTCTGGGGGTTTGTCATGGACGTTGATGATCTGGAGTCGAAACTCATGGTTTATCTTGAAGATAGATCCCGTAATGCTACTAATGGTGTGAGGTCTAACAAACCTGTCACAGCATCATGGCTTGCGATACTATTTGCCATGTTAGCTGTAGGGTCCCAATATCACGAGTCTCCCTATCATATACGTACGAGAGACTCCCAGCGATACATTCAAATATCCTTCCACTTTCTGAGGCTCGGAAACTTTCTGCTCAGGTAAGTAGCTGCGAGTCGAATTGACCAGACTTAGACTTACAAGTTCAGACCTTCCTTCGACTCAATTCAGGCGCTACTCTTGACGAGCTTTGTCTTGTTGAACGACATGAAGGCGGAAGCGTCGTGGGCGCTCATGGGTCTCACGTGTCGCCTTGCACAGTCCCTTGGCCTGCATCGACCAACTCCCAGCGAGAGCCGGGATAGCACGCCGCCTAACACACAATCGAAGGAGATGATCCGGCGTCGCATATGGTGGAGTTGTGTCTGGCACGACACATTGACTTCACTCTCTTTTGACAGGTGAGTTTGCTGACCTACGTAGGAGTATTTCGTCTGACGAGAATTTAGGAGTCCGATGACCAACTTTCCCTGCTGCCCTATCCCTGTCAGTAATCCTACACCGAACGGGAATTACTCTTACCTGGAGACAATGTATCATCTCGTAGAAATCATCTCCCGTCGCCTTAATCCCGATATGGTAGCCAACGCAACATACGCCCAAATCGTGGATAACTGCGAGGCTGTCGAGACCCTTCGAAGTCGAACGATGCCTCAATTACAGTTCAAGGAGAACTGCAAGACTGCTCTTGACCGACTCCAACACTATGCTATCCGTCTCCATACCTCCTTCGTCATCTCTGTAGCCTGTCGGCCGGCCCTGAGGAGGGATTGTGAATTGGACCCGGAGCAAAAGAAGTCACTAGCAGACCGTTGCAAGGACAATCTCACCGAGACTGTTCGTATGTTCCTAGCAATGCACCAGCTCTCCTCGATCCCCACACGCAGTTGGGCCTTTACATATCATGGCTTGTCATCTGCACTTCTCCTCGGCATACTATGCGAGACCAAGGCGGATCCAGAGATCCGGCAACTGCAGGGAGATCTAATTGCCGCGTTATCCGCCACCGCAGCCAAGGACGTCAGCTCTCCGGAGCCGCATGTCATCACGACTGACAAGGACATCGAGCTGTCAGGGCCGCTCTGGAGGGCACTAACCGCACTCAAAAACATCTACGATCACGGGTCTATCATCGGAGCCAATCTAAAAAAGGATGGTGAAGCCTCGATCCCTGGCAGCGGGACGCGCACGCCGCTGATGCCATATCAAGGGGGACCCCTCCCTCTCACGAATAACCTCCACTACCGAAACCTTCAACAGAATAATGATCCTCGGGAAGATGCAGCCCTTGCCATGGCCGAAATGCAAAATGGAGGGACGTCTATTCAGGACTTTGCTGGGTTAGTGTCCGTCGTCTGAATCGGTGACATGTCTTCCTAACAACTAATGCTTTTTAGAATCCCTTATGGTCAACAGATGCAGGCCAACAACAATCTTAGCCTTGACAACATGGGGGCGTTAAGCGTCGATCCTACTCAGTACATGGCGCCGATGGATCTTTACGAGTCCATCTGGGGTGGTATGTAAATTGGCTTCCCTCTTGGCTTCTTTTTCTTCGAGAATCCATAGAATCGAAGCACTTTACTGACCATCATCCAATAGAATCGCCAGACCCTTGGAATTCGGGAATGGACTCGTTGAACTTTGATTTCCTGGCACAGCCGCCACCGGGCCAGCCACAGCAGCAGTTTTACTTCTAATAAACCAACCAGGCCGACAGGACTCGGCCGGACATCCAGGATCTTTGAAGGATTTTATTTTGGAAAAGATTTTTTTCCCCCGAAGGGCATTTCATTTGACAAATAATAGAGATGATGGAGGAATAGAAAGATGATACTATCGGATTTACGATTCTAATCAAGTGGACCACAAAGGGAGAATGAATGCATAGCGCAAAGGTTCATTTAAGCGCAGAACAAAATTAATCGATGTCTCTTACAGGGGCAAGATTGAGGAATGTGTAATCAATTGTGTTGAGATTGCATCTATTTGATATGGAGATGAACTAACCATTTGGAATCGTGAACACATTCAACACTAGAATCCGCCATGTACTCTTCTTTCATCATCGTAAAGCCGTTTGACATGGGAAACAGTTCGAATTGATCGTCAGCGCTCTCTTTGATCTTGCATACACCTTGAATCGGCGTTCAGATCACCTTCTAGCCACAGGATCAAGAGGTTACATCCTCTGTAAGGATTAAACCATAATGATCCCAAATGACCCTGGCGACAGATTATTGCTCATCATTCGATCACGAATCCATCTCCCAATAGCCATAAAATATAGGCAGAAATAGGGATCCTGTAACTTTCTTTTCCCCCCTCCTCTTTGTTCCATCTCAACTCCCGTGCCTTAAGCCACATCGAGTATGTGAATGCGCCTCTAATTAACATACTCGGGTATCCGGAGGGGGCTTGAATTGGGGGGGGATGGATATGCCGTGGCTGCAGAAGAAATTCAGGGTCAAGGGAAAGGAGGCGTCAATCTTTAATCATGGTCTTTTTTTTTTTTTTTTTTTTTTAATTTCCTTTGGTTTTTTTTCTTTGTTGCTTTTTTCTTCTTTGTCTTACTTCTTGCGGCGCGAACTACTAGCGACGATCTTCTTCTTTAGGTGCTTAGGCATTTTATCCTTGCGCTTGTCACGCTTAGCTTCCTTGACAGCTTGTTTATGAGCCTAGTGATAGATCGAGTCAGTTAGTTATTTTTCCAATGTGGTGACGCGGAATAGTGGAGGGTATCAAACCTTCTTTTCATCTTTATCTTCGAAGCGTCGACCACGGGGACGACCTTTCTCGAACCGGCTCTCATCCTGGGAGTCCGAGTCAGAGTCTGAATCACTGGAACCATCCTGTTCCTCGGAACCGGTGGCATCGTCTTCCGGATCTTGAGTTTGGCCATCCTTCTTTGGCGCTACGACTTGGTCTGCCAAGAGGTTGCTGTAAACCAGGTCACTGGCTTCACCTCGATTAACCTTTTGAGCATCCTTCTCGACATCATACACTTGCTCTAGTGTCTGGGGGATGTATTGGTTTCGGAACACTTCATTGTCAACCTCGATCTCGGCAGCGTTGTCTTCGCTAGTGACGGGCGCTCTTGTCTCGTACAGACGGTCGATGGCTTTAGCCATATCTGGCTCTTCCACCGCGCCATCGGGTGCGGTAATGAAGTTGAATATGGCTCGGTCGGCAAGTGTATCAACACCCTTACGTCGGAAGAAGTCCCCTACATTCTTGATATCCATCCGTAGAAACTCAAGTGAGCGGGGATGGTCGGGCTCAACACTTTGAGATACATCGATGATGTACAGCTTCTCTTTGTGGTACAAGATGTTGTATTCGCTCAGATCAGCGTGCACCAAGCGACAGACCTGGTAAATGCGGCGCATAAGACCCAAAAGTTGGACATAAAGTTTGTGCCATTGTTGGTCGACATCATCACCTGTGAGAACAGCATCTCGCAGTCTAGGATAAGCCCAACCCTTGCGGTCACCAAGGAAACCCATGACAAGGACATGGAGCTTGAGGCTGATAGGCTCCGGACAGGGAATGCCGGCATTGTGGATCCTTCGAAGGTTACGGAATTCTTTCTCTGCCCAAAGTTTAACCATTTTGCGGTTATTGCCCTTATCAAAGCCACCCTTGAAACGGTGCTCGCCAGTAATGTAACGCTCACGGTCTTTGAAGCTGAGAATGGCAGTCTTGTACACCTTGATTGCCCTCTGAATCGTCTCGCCAGTCTGATCGTCATGTAGCACAGCGCCGTAAACGTTGGCCTCCTTTCCCGTGCTAATGGCGCCATGAACTTCGCTCACGAAGCCACGATTGATCATTTGGAGGAGAATCATGCGGGTACGCTGGTCAAGAACCTGTTCGCTGGTGGCACGGTCTGCCTTGTCCTTCTCACGTTCTGCATCCTGTTTGACTGAGTCAAGACGGATTTTTGCAGCGTGTTTTGAAAGAGCAGATATTTGGTCGTCAATAGAAGCGAGGGTGTTGGCTGTAGGTTTTTGCTGGTTCGGTCTAGAAAGAGCTACGCCTTCTTCGTTCATCTGTCGTTGACGATTGTAGGATTTTGTGAGGTCTCCCGAGTCAGCGGCCCAGTCTTCGTCGTCGAAGTCCGCATCGTCATCGAAGATATCGTCAAGGTCGTCATCATTTTCCTGGCCATCTGTAGTAGCGGAAGTATCTTGTTGCGCCTGAAGCTCTCGTGGAACCTCCTCCGTCTTTTCGTAGCCCTGGTTCGCAGTGTATGTGTAGGGTGGCTGATGAGGGGCAGCCGGAGACGAGTTTGCATCTCCGGTGTTCTCCATGATGAAATGAATGAATTCTACGATGACAGAAAACTGGTATTGTAAATTCTAACGCCAAGGCTGGCAGTTAGCGTTAGAGGGAGCCGTTAAATGTATGTGTCGTCAAACGTATTGTGAAGGTAAGAATCGTTTTTTTGGGAATTTTCTGTGCTACCTTGAGAGATGTCGCGGGGTCAGAAAATGTTAACTTATCTTATCGCCATCATTTCATTTTGTGGGAATTTTTGGGGAAGGTACCTCTAGCATACACCAAATTTCATCTGTCTGACAAGTACCTTATGGAACTGGTGAGTCATGCAATGGCCCCATGTCATGGAGGGGCAAGCGTGTGTAGTCAGCATGGTCAGTGCATTCTATCTGGTACAGTCGGTACCCATCCTTGGATCTCCAAACAGATCGATCTGAGATTTAGCTCTCTAATCCATCAATCGTCATGTTGATGAGTTCATCTACAGCGTCGTCATCTTGTGCTCATCTCTACCATACCCCTTCATATTCCAAATGACAAATTACGAATATATCGATTATCAAATACCAACTTCATATCACTAACTTCTTCGATCACCACGTAATCATGTGGCAAGCTCATTCCCCTGCGAAGTCTCCTCCATCAGTTCTCAGCTTAAGCCCAGGAGCCAGCCGCAGCCACAGGGCAAACGTCTAGAGCCTCCAAAAGCTGTCAGCTTGTTTCTTGGCAATACCATCAAAGAACTGCCTTTCCTCAAGCTCGATTTCTATGGGTTTTCGAGAACATTTCCTATCGCGTTCCCCTTAATGCCCATCGTTTCCTCCGAGGAGCAACACCACGTAGTGCCATACTAAGAAGGTTTGGAGCAACGCAAGAAATCACGCCAGAATAGCCGCCGGAAGAAACCTTGGATGCTACTATTCCAAATCCAGACCGACCCTTCATTCGCAAGCAACCATGGCCTTGGGACTTCAAAAGCATTCCCACTATCAAGTTAAGCTTCTCCTCTTGTCTCGATCGAGGCATTCGCTCCTGGCGCCACAAAGACATCTCCGTGAATGTCACAGCTAAGGCCAATCAAGCATGTATGCCTGCCACCACACTCGACTCCAGACACATGGCACGCAAACTCTACATTAATGCTGCATGCCCCCACCGCGAGTGCCGCAACTGGAATGCGATGCCATGCTCTCATTGCGAGTAGCGACATTCCTCGAGATGGTCTATTGTCCAACTACTATGGCGGCGACATTCCACCCTCATGATGTGACGACGCTCTGCTGGGTTTTTGGAAGGAACAAGGAAACTTTCGGTGCACCTCAGTCTTGGCCAGAAGACAATGACTCGGATCTAGAATACATGTGAATACCAGAACTAGACCCTGATGCGGCGGCCACGAGGCAACCCCTGCCGATCCAGAATGCTGGCCCAGGGTTTTGCTTGCCTCCTTACCATGTCTTGTATTCGGATATGAAAAGGGACCAGGAGCCCGGCTATCGAGACATTGTTCCCAGCTCATCACGGACCACTTCCAACCCTTGTCTTCTATCCATTACCGGTCATCATCATGAAGTTCACTGCAGTTGTCCTGGCGCTCATGGCCAGTAGAGCTTACGGCATTCCTGTCGATACCCAGTCCAGCGATGTTGATGATGAGCAACCCGACGCATCTGACGATGTCTATGATGCGAACCTGGTTCCTCAGATCAACGGAACGCATCTGGTTCCTCGCGCTGAAGGCACGAGTTTCACCCTCGCAGAAAAGCTCAATGAGGGATGGGAGCAGCCCGATGCCCAGGCTGCCTTGATCGGCGTCTTTCGCAAATACAACAAGCCCCTACCCAAGATGCTTGAGGACCTCCTCGCTGCCAATGCGGAAATCATGCAGAAGTTTGCCAGTAAGTCGTCCAGTATGCCAAAACTCCGAGACAAGGACGATCAGCTAACACCACTCTCAGTCAAGATGAAGGCTTCTGTCACAGCAACCCCTCCCAGATACTACGACTCTCAGTACATCGTACCCGTAAAGATTGGTACACCTGCTCAGACCACATACCTAAACCTCGACACTGGCTCATCCGATCTGTAAGTCTCAACAGCCACTCTTTCTAGATCCTCGACTAACATGATGCAGCTGGGTTTTCTCCACTGACACCTACAAGCCTGATCAAGAAGGCCACATTCTGTACAAACCCAAGAAGTCAAAGACCGCTAAGCGTGTTTCCGGTCAGACATGGAAGATTAAGTATGGCGATGGAACTGGCGCCAGCGGCATCGTCTACACCGACCGAGTTCAGCTTGGAGGTACTGTCGCCAAGACCCAGGCTGTCCAGTCCGCGATTGAGGTCTCGGATGGCATTGCCAAGGATAAGTTCGCTCACGGAATCATGGGCCTGGCCTTTAGCCGCCTCAACATGGTCCGGCCTACAAGACAGAACACCTTTTTCGATAACATCTACAATGATCTTTCCCTTCCCGTCTTCACCGCCAACTTGCAAAAGGGCAAGGTCGGCAATTACAACTTCGGCTACATCGAGCAGGGCGAGTACACCGGATCTATCCACTTTGCGTCGGTGGAAGAGGGCAGCCCCTGGTGGAAGTTCAATGTCGGAGGATACAAGGTTGGCAATGGCAAGTACGTCAACTTTCAATGGCCTGCCATTGTCGACACGGGCACCACTCTTCTCCTTGCACCCAAGCAGATTGTCGACGCCTACTACAAGCAGGTTAAGGGTGCCAAGCTTGACCCAACCAGCGGCGTTGTTACTTTCCCCTGCTCTTCCAAGCTACCCGAGTTTGTCTTTGGCTTTGGCAAGTATCGGGGTAAGGTTCCAGGACACTACATCAACTACGGAAAACTCTCTGGAGATACCTGCTACGGTGGACTCCAGTCATCCGAGGGTATCGGCTTTGCCGTTCTCGGAAGCATTCTCCTCAAGGCTCAATTTGTGGTCTTTGATTTGAGGACCAGGTCAGTTGGATTTGCCAACAAGAAGACGGTGCCGGCACCTAAATAGAGAAGGTGTATTATGCAGCAGTAGTAGTGTATGGGTCGCATATTTTAGAAAGCATTAGGACGGCGTTTTTTTGGAAGCTGTTTTAGACTCGGGAGCATACATGATACCTCTTAGCGCAGCAACTACGATAGATCTAAAAACGAATGAATCTAAAACCATGAGCTATAACCTATTCGATGCCTTGTAAGTGAATTGCTTGCTGTTGTTTTGATTCCGTGTTGTGGCTTGTTTAGTGTATTGATTCCGCAAATGGATGGAGGGTTCTAGATTATGAGGTGAGGTGATATAAAGTTATCCCAGTTATCAATTATCGACCTTACCAGCCAAAACCTTAACTCAACAAGCATGTCAATTAACCCAGCGGAAATACCGGTTTTAGGGATTGATTGATTGATGTGGAGAGGACAGGGGGATACTGACTTGAATATGGTACTGTCTGTCAAATGGTGGTGGATCGTGAATCCCTGGCATGCGGGGAATTAAAGATGTTCCAGCACCAGAGTTGTACGATAAACCAGATAGGATTACAAATACAAGCGTGCAAGTAGTGTTAACCCTAGGCAGACTATACCGATATTAATGTGTTGATAGTCTATCTGAATAAGCAGTCAAGTCCGTGGAATCTTCTATTTGTAGATGAATGGGTTTTTACGGCGCAATCCTTTGGTCTTGGCAGCCCCAAAGCACAGTCTATTGTTACCATGCATAGGGCGGTGACATCAGTCACTTGCATTGGCCTGACTCCTCACGTTGTTCCCACACGGGCTTAACGGAGTTTACTACCGAAAAAGAATAATTCTAAACGTTACAGTACCCGATAGCAGAAGAGTTAACCTCTTTGGAACAGCAAGGGACCCAGATATTTCAGGCTATATATATTGACCCAGCGACATCTCGAGAATGGCACTCCAGGACAATACAACGCAAACGCCTCTTGAGTTATCTATTGAGAACCTGCAAGCCCTCGACCGCCTCAACGATCCTTCGTCTTTCGTCATGGCTGAAAAGATTCTTGTTCTCGGAGCTGGAGAGCTGGGTCTCTGTGTTTTGGAGGCTCTGGCTAAGCATCCTCTTCGACAGAAGAAGCAGACGCAGATCTCGGTGCTTGTTAGGCAGGCTACGCTCGATTCGGCGGCGCCTGAAAAGAAGAAGCTTGTTCAGCACATCAAGGAGCTGGGTGTTGATTTCGAGGCCGCGGATGTGGTGAATGCGACTGTGGAGGAACTTGCCGAGATTTTTGCAAAGTTTCACACCATCGTGTCTTGCAACGGTATGGGGTTGCCGTCTGGAACGCAGCTTAAGTTATTGGATGCTGTCATCAAGGCCAAGGTCAAGAGATATTTCCCGTGGCAGTTTGGAATGGATTACGATGTGATTGGACAGGGTAGTTCACAGGATTTGTTCGATGAGCAGCTCCAAGTTCGAGCTATATTGAGGTCACAGAAAGATGTGGACTGGGTCATCATCTCGACGGGGCTGTTTATGAGTTTCCTCTTCCTAAGCGCTTTTGGAGTAGTGGACTTTACGACAAAGACAGTACGAGCACTAGGTAGTTGGGATAACAAGATCACAGTCACGACACCAGAGGATATTGGAAGGGTCACAGCAGAAGTAGTCCTCGACCCGCGAGACATCCACCATCAGGTTGTGTACACGGCCGGCGATACGGTGTCATATGGTGAGCTAGCCGATATCCTGGACGATCATTTCAGTACAAAGTTTGTGAGGGAGCTGTGGGATAAGGAGGAGTTGAAGAGGCAGATGGAGGAGGACGGAGGGACGATGGTCAAGTATAGGGATACGTTTGCACAGGGAAGAGGAGTAGCGTGGGATAAAAAGGGTACGGTAAATGAGGAGAGAGGGTTGGAACTGGTCGATGTGAGGAAGTATTTAACTAGTTTGGATGTAAAACTGGGGGAGTGAGTTGATGATACGAAAGATGATAGGTAGTTGACAAAAAAGTCCATGTTTCCTTCGTCCCACATTTGAAGTCTGTCTGTTTTTGAGACTTTAATGTCATCTCATATGAGGGTTGGAGGTTACCCTAGATGAAAACAGCGGAAAATGACAGACGAATGTAACACGGCTTCCCAGTTTGAATAAACTTACATGAATAGCATGTGTGACAAAGGATTATTTCTGCTGCGTTGCAATCAGCGTTCGGTTGGATGTTTACATATCGGTCCCAACGGTTGGTTGGTTGTCTGCCTTATCATGCGTTGGTCCGTATACACCCGCTACGACGATGGTGATGTGAAATTGGACATGATTGATTGATGTAGAGCAGGAGCAATTGATAAATGATAAGAGGGACTCCAGAATTTACCAATTCCTCATGTGATGCTGGTTGCGTGGGTAACCACTTCGTCGCGTTCAACTAAATTAGTCTCGTCATGGAAAGCCGGAAGCAGTTCAACGGAATTCACTTGATGGTGCTTGTAACCGTATGAGATATCCGGTAGTGTTATCAGGCTACAAATTAGCTATCAAAGGCGTGATAAGGCAGGCAGCCTTTTTTTTTTGTTGTTAGTGACGGTGTTTTCATGCCTCCGAGATGGAAGACTAACGCATGAAGAGGGGGTTTCTTCATTCAACACCACAACAAAGATGCCTCAGCGTCAATATTACTAGTTTGAAAGGAACTACCATCCTGGGATCTATTCTTGTCAAAGGCTGAGCATCGACAAAGAAATCATGGCGATGACTCTTGTCGGCATACTTCCATGAAGCAGCCTCAGTCAGAAAGTAGTGTCAATGTATTCTCGCCCAGTAATTCTGTGATTCGATACATGCGATGACAAGTCCCTAATATGACGACACCCTCTTTTTCCTTATCGTCATTTTACGGCGCGTGAGCCACTATCAGCCCTCTCAAGATAACGCCCCCCCTTCCCACCAAACCACCTAATCACAACATTCATTC